>PVJS01001243.1:24101-102164 GCA_004027185.1 Glis glis
CCTAATTACCAGACTAATGCATGTGTATCTATGTTTATAGCAGCACAATTCACAATTGCCAAACTTTGGAACCAGCCAAGGTGTCCATCAACAGATGAATGGATCACAAAACTATGGGATATGTACACAATGGAATTTTACGCAGCCACAAAGAAGAACAAAATCACATCATTTGCAGGGAAATGGAGAGAACTAGAGAGCAGGACATTAATTTTATTAGATTAGAAATCAAGCATCATGTAGAAATAAATGGGAAAACAGCATGTAAGAACCAGAAAATACAGATTTGGTTTTTTAGTTCATGTCAAACTATTTTGGGGATTCTGCTAAGCACTGGGTTACACTTTAAAAAAATAAATGAAGGTAAGAACCTGGAAGGGTATGACTTTTGAAAGAACAATACTTAGGGCTGGGGTGTAACTCAATGCTAGAGTGCTTGTCTAGCATATGCGGGGACCTGGGTTCAGTTCCTGGTAACTCACACACACTCACACACACACACACACACACATGCACACGCACACGCACGCACACACACACACACAAGCGCACAGACACATGGACAGAGCAATACTCTCTTGCATGTAGATACTATATAATGAATCTTCTCTAAACACAGATGCCTCAGAGACAAGGCTGCCATATCCCTCTTCAGTGTGTTCAGTGCATACCAGCGCCTGGTGAGAGGTGAGGATGGTGCACTCTCTCCTTCACTCCCAGGGCCCTTCTCTTATTGGTCTTTCTAGAGGAGGGCACGCTTTAAATGACCTGCCTAGAGAGAAGCATCTTTTCCTAATTTTCATGAAGGCACCTTACAGGCCATCCCACTGCAAGAGGCACTCTGAGCCAAAGATCAGAAGGAACAACAAGACATACAGAATGGCTCACCCCTGGCACACACAGACTGGGAACATTGGGGGAAAAGCATAAGGAGAAATAAAGCAGTATAAAGAAAGAATGCAGAGGATTTGTAAGAGGAACTGTGACTACTTAGCATGGAGAAGGAAGATAAAGAACATACCAAAAGATGTTTAGTGGTAGCACACACTTGTAATCCCAGTACTTGGGAGGCTGAGATAAGAGGATCACAGATTCAAGGCCAGCTCAGAAACTTAGCAAGACCCTGTTTCAAGTTTAAAAATAAAAATGGCTTGTAATGCAGACTGTTAGCATTAAAGGTTGTGGCATTTCCTCATTGAGAGACCTCATGAAGCCTGGTGTGGTGGTGCATGCCTGTAATCCCAGTACTTGGGAGGCTGGGACAGGAGGATCTCAGGTTTGAAACCAGCCTCAGTAACTTAGTGAGATTCCGCAACCTAGCAAGGCCCTGTTTCAAAACAAGAAACAAAAAGGGCTGGGAGAGTAATTCGGAGGTAGAATGCCTCTGGGTTCAATCCCCAGTAATCCCCCCCACACACACACATACACAAAAGAGACCTTATGAAATGGAATGCATGTCCATTTGGGGAGACTATTAATTGACTCTGCCTATAGATAGTAGAGGGTAACTAAAGGTTTCTAATTATAAGGGTTTTGTTGTTGTTGTTCACTTCTAAAGAAAAAATACTACAGGAAGCCCTTGACCTCCCTGGTGGCTGTGTTCTACAGTTCTTCTCCAGTGTGGAGATTCCCCAGTGCCCACGGTTACCACACAAACAGCTGTGAAGATTCCAAGGGCTGGGGTCCAGGGGTTAGGATTTTGTTTATGCCAGTATAAATATCTCTCTTTTTAAAAATGTTTTAGTTTTTCCCCTTGTGTCCTCTTGCCTTTGCTTTCACATGATCAAAATTTGGTTCCCCAGGAAACAAAATGGTGGCTTCCATGACTGAATATTTAATAATTCAACTATTATTATAATGTGAATTTCCTACTCTGGGCATGCAGCATTCTTCTGTGTTTTTAGAAGGTTATCTTTACCTTTTCTTACATTCATTTATTCTTGCATTCACTCAACAAATACTTATTAGAGTTATGTGTCTGTAACTCTGTTGGCCATTGACGATTATAGGATAAATGAGATATGACACCTATCCTCAAGATATTTTAGTGGGATAAAACATGAGTAAACAAAACTATTTCCTACATCTGCCACTCATATTCTAAAATGGTTTCCTGAATCAGTCAATAATGAAATTCTACCCGGTATACCTACTATATGATGACTTTGTTGTCTACATATATTTTACTTATTATGTTTTATACATAGAGGTATGTATGTATACATACACATATATCTTGCATCTATACAACTTGTGTGTGTATACAGATGTGTGCATATATCTACCTATTATCTATCATTTATCTATTTTTGTCCCCCAACCAAATTTAAGGTAAATAATAATATAAATATTAACATTTTATTGATCATTTACTATGCGCCATGTTTTAAGTGCCTTGCACATAACATGTTGTTTATTCCTCACCTCAGTCTCTCTGAATGTTGGTATAAACATTAGACAGTTTTGCAGCTGAGAGAAACACTGTGAGGTAAGTTAACTTTCCCAAACTACAGAGTTGGTAGATGGAAAGGCTGGGATTTGAACTCAGAAGTCTGATCACAGAGCTTCATTTGATGCAAAGGCAGAGACCACATTCATATTCTTCCCTGTTCTCTGCTCTCCATTATTGCACTTAGAAGATGGTCTGACATACATACACAATACTCCCTAATGTTTGCCTGGTGACTTGGAGGCTACAAAAAACTGTAGCCCACATCACCCCAACTGACCCTCACAGGAGCTCTATCCAGCTATCAGGGATTTTGTTCACTTGCAGGAGATGAACCTCCATGTCTCATGACAAAGGAACATAGTTTTAGGGATTCTACTTCTTCAAGTACAAAATAGCTCATACTTGCTAGTAACCATCTTTAGAGTTTAAATATCATTTAAATGTTTAGTTATAAGAGTTTAGTTGTGCTGGGTGTAGTGGCATACACCTGTAATCCCAGTACTTGGGAGGCTGAGACAGGAGGATCACAGGTAAGAGGCCAGCCTCAGCAATTTAGTGAAGCCCTCAGCAACTTAGTGAGACCCTGTCTCAAAATTTAAAAAAACAAAATAGGGCTGGGTTGTAGCTCAGAGGTAGAATGCTCCTGGGTTCAGTCCCCAGTACCACACACACAAAGAGTTTAATCATGGCTAAATATATCTACAGCATTAGGAAAACAGCAATAAAATGACACCGGGCAGCCTTTCATGTTTAGAGCTTCTATGAAAAGATTCCACCTGCCTAAGTGGAGAATTTGGGGGGGGGGGCAGATTTGCTTAGATCAGACCCTGACAATGCTCAACACATAATCTTTGCCTCTGCTAAATTGGTTTTCCCTTTATTTCTAGTAGCATTTGACAAATATTGATTTAATGTGGAAATACTTGCTCTCCTTCTAGTTAATCCAGAGTTGAGACTTCTGACCCATTCTTGGACTCTTTCCTCTCTTTCCCTTGGTCGTGCCTCAATTCCTATAGATGCCTCTTTTGTAAAAGATCTTGAGTTCCTTAGTACCCAGTGTTATCACCAACTGTTCTCAGCAAATCCCAGTGACATTTGTGAACAAATTGTTCTTTAATCAATGACTTTTTTTCAGACCATTCAATATTACACATTAGTATTGGCTTCTCTTTACCTTTTAGGATCTATTATAGACTTCAGAACCCTTTACTTCTGGCTTTTCTCTCTATGAGAGGCAGAGTGGCATAAAGGGGAAAAAACACAGGCTTTGATTTCTATGGACTAGTCTTTAGATTGTTTCTATTGCTTACTATGTGTGTGGTTTAGAATGAGTCCCATAAGAGCTGAGTACAGTTTTTTTACTGCATATTTTTTTTTAAAAAATGCAAGACCTTCCGCAACTTAGACCCTGTTTCAAAAGAGAAAAAAGAAAAGAAAAAGGATAGGGGTGTAGCTTAGAGGTGGAATGTCCCTGGGTTCAATACCCAGTAAAATGCACACACACACACACACACACACACACACACACACACACACACACAGATGTACTATAAACATAGCAGCAGTCACAGTGCTCATAACCATAGTAGATGCTCAATATTGAGTTTTGTATTGATGAAGATGATGGTGGTGATGAAAGACCTGGATCTCTGGCTCCCTATAGAGCCTGCTCTTCTGTCTTTTATCTTGCTGCTCTCCTGCCTGGAAGGCTTCTCCATCCCTCTCTTTACTTTGTATATATGAATCTGTATATGTGAATTGTTCAACAATCTGACCTTTATTTTTATTTATTTTTTAATTTCTAATTTTCCATTTATTATTGCTATTTAGTCACAAAAAAAGATTAACACTCTCCAAGAAATTTATTTTAGCATATGTCATATATAGATATACTCTCATATGAAGAAAAACCATGGTAGAACTAACAGGGTGCCTTTACAAGGAAATAGAGGACTTCTGTATTATTTGATTTTTTTTCAAAATACAAAACCTTAATATTAGGAGCAAAGAGAAACACAGCAAAGAAGAAAACAGTGAAAGAGAAGACCAAGGATAAGGAACTGTTCTATGTAGAGGCATTGCATACATAGTATATATGTATGGACTAAGTTATAATAAAAATACTTATGTATTATAGTCAATGCTCAGGGTTAGAAACAGCAATTTCCAATCAAGCATGACTGGACCAACACTTCTCAGTCTTCAATTACATGATGAATTAAAGCTGTCCAGCAGTCACTTCTGATCAGCAATATCATGACAAGATACAATTTTTCTCCTTGTTCACTTGTAAACATCAGTGCCTTTTTGTAATGTTCTACGAGTTCTTCCATGGTGCTGAACTTCCGCTGCCCAATGCAGTAGACAGTCTCTTTTAGTTGGACTTTAAAATGTTTGTTTTTCCCTTGTGCTTTTAGTGACACTGAGAAATCATTTGGCAAAGATTCACTATCACGAATGAGGAAATCCCCTTCGTGCCCTCGTTCATTTAATGCCATTTCTGCTTGATGCCTGGTGACCTTGCCGTAATACCAAGGATTGCCACAAACTTTCCAGTGAGTGAAGGCCTAATGTAATCACACTGTGGAGGCGATGGTTCCATACCTGAGGTTAATAGATTATTCTGCATAATGGTAACATAGTTTTTTGGCACCAGACCAACCATTCCGTTGATCTTCCTGCATTTCCATCACTCTGGGTCATTTTCTGGCTTTTCAATAACATCCATGACATCACCTTTCTCAAAATTAAGTTCATCATTGGATGAGCTGAATGGGTAAAGAGCCTGTACCACATGCAACACTTGTCCAGTATTCAGGTTATTGACAACTGCTGCTAGTTTCTCTGAAAGGGAGCCCACATGGTCACCCAAAGGACTGTCACCTTCTTCAGTCACATAGTTTGAAGGGAACCATCCAATTTGTCCATTGTAGCTACCCCGCCACCATCCATCACTGCATTTCTCCATGACGATCACCTTCATCCCTTTTATCAGTGATAACTCATCCTCCCTCTTGGCCATGTAGTTGAATTTCACCTAGGCAGGCATGTTGAGGTCGTAGAGACATTCGCCTGGGTCCACAAAGCTCTCGTCAGCATGAGACGCAGAATCGGGAACACTAGCTTTTCTTTTCACTTTTCCAATGCCTATTTACTTGTCTGTTTTCCTTAATATGAGTGAACTTCCCAAGGACAGAAAGTGGATCTTATTCCCTTGTATCCCGTGTTCGCTTCTATCTCCAGCTTAGCAGAACCCAAGGTGTCCTTTATGTTTTTACAATGGATGCTTTCCGGAGACTGTTTTTCCTTTCCACATAGTTAGAAGGCACAAAACATGTTTTATTCATGGAATTTCGAACTCGCCACCAGGATTTAGAATCATCCAGAAGCCATAATCTCTCATTCTTCTTGATTTTCAGCTCTTGTTCTTGTTGGGCCACATAATCAGACTTAGCTACTACCACCACTTCTTCTGCCATCCTGAGAATGAGATATTGGATAAATGAGATTTTATTTAATGTTTATGACCCTTGAATGTCTGAACTGAGAATTAAAATGTATATCCTTGGTACTATCTAGTACAATTCATTCTCCCACCACCTGCTAGAGTGACCTGTCTCTTTCAAATCATTCAAAGAGTGGTTTAGGTTGAACTGTTGAAAATACGTATGTTGAAGCTCTTACTCCTCAGTTCCTCAGAATGTGTCCCTTGGTATCCATAGGGTATTGGTTCTAGGATTCCTTGTGAACACCCAAATCCTTGGATGCTCTCTTATCTTAGATAAAATGGTGTAGTATTTGTATATAACCTATGCAATCCTCCCATTTACTTTGTCATCTCTAGATTACTTCTAATAACTAGCACAATGTAAGTGCTATGTAAATAGTTGTTACTGTATTGTTTAGTGAATAATAACAAGAAAAAGTCTGTACATGTTCAGTACAAATGCAATTTTTTTCCTGAGGAAAAAAAAATGGAGTGGTACTGGGGATTGAATACAAGGGTGTTCTACCTCTGAGCTACACCCCCAGTCCTATTTTATTTTTTATTTTGAAACAGGGTCTCACTAAGTTGCTGAGGCTGGCCTTGACCTGCAATCCTTCTGTCTTAGCCTTCCAAGTACACGGATTATATGTGAGCAACACCATACCCCACTCTGAATATTTTTATCCATGTTTGGTTGAATTCATGTGCATGTAAACTGTGAAAATTAAGGGCTGACTGTATTTGGAGATAGGACCTTTAAAGTGTTGATTATGTTATAATGAGGGTGTTAGGGTGGGCCCTAACCCGATATGACTAGTGTCTTTGTAAAAAGAGGAGATTTGGACACACAAAGGATACCAGGGATGTGTATACCCAGAGGAAAGGCCATGTGAGGACAGACAGAAGGTGGCCATCTGCAAACCAAGGACAAAGGCCTCACAAGCAACCATCTTGCTGATACTGTAATCTCAGATTTCCAGCCTTCAGAACTGAGAGAAAGTAAGTGTGTGTCTTAAGCCAGCTAGGCTGTGGTATCTTCTCATGGCAGCCCTAGCAAGCTGATATGAATGGTCATCTGGCCTTTGGTTAAATTTCTCCAATGGCAGAAAACTTATGAGCTGCCAAGGCACCCAAGTTTATATTTTGTATGCAGCAATTATTTTGCATTCTTTCTAATATTGAGCCACAATTTTGTTCCCTATAACTTCTCCTCAATGGACCTAATTCTGGCCTCTAGAGTCATGCAGTAAATATATTCTTCTTCCAAATGATGTTTCAAATATGTGAAGGTAATTACTTCCCTATTGACTTTTTTTTTCCCCAAGGACTGTTCCCCCACCCAGTTCTTCTACTTGTCCTCATTTTCTGTGTTTTAAACTCTCTATGACGATTATGTTCTTTTCAATCTTATAAATATCCCTCTTAAGAATATTTTGAAAGTATTTCCAGGTGGGATATTTCAATCACTGATGTGCCAAACAGGCCTATTACTTTGAGGGAGGCTGAAATTTATGGTGAGGGAGGGAAACACCAATTTATCTAATCCTTTTTCCCTGAGATGTATAATACAGAGGAATGATTACACATGTAGAGTAGCAACATGGAGAATTAGCACCATGGCTCCTTTCTATAAAGCAAAAACTATCATTGTTTGTGTTAATAGACAGAAACCTACTTTTCTCTACTATGTGTAATATGAATTTAAGTTGTATTTAAAGATGATTTTAAATGTTGAGTGATTTAATTCTTAAACTAATATTAACAAGTATATATTCATCTTTCAAAATTCTAATAACCATAATATTAATTCAACTTTTTATCAGTTTTGAGAATCATTTATTCAATAGTATTTATTCAGTATCTACTATGTGGAAGGAACAGTTCAGGATAAAGTTTAGAAAACCAGTTGTATTCATATGAACAGTTAAGAATTCAGTCATATTATTAATCATTATTGATCATGTTATATTTATTGTGTTTACATCTTCTTTAACAAATGGTAACTCAACTGTCTATTTCAAAGTAGACTATTTTTATGTATCCTCTTTTTACTTGTTCTTTCAGCCAGTCTGTGGTACAATACTTATTAGTAATCCTGGCTGTTAAAATATCAGTGTGTGCCCTCTAAGCCATATATTATTTTTACGTTGCAACTCCAAAGATACGCTGAATGAGTTTTCTCAAACTTGGAAAATTTATGCACAAAAGATACAATTTAAAAAATGACAGACCCTCTAAATGATGTTTCCTTCTCCTCAAACTCATGTCTAATGACCAGTCTATTACATTGTGCAGTATCACAGGGTTTGAACTCTGGGAAATACCAGAGAGCTTTTTATCAACTGCTATTGAGTCACTCTCAGAATGTGAATGAAATCTTTAATCTCATTATTATCATGAAGAACTAAATGCTGCTAGCTGGCACAAGCATTTGAAGTTTCCTTTATTCTGTGAACAAATGAATATCACCTTCATAACTTCATAACTTTTCTGAAGAGATCAAGTAGTCTAGGCCTTTGCTACTCCAAGTATGATCATGTACTAGAAACATTACATCACTGGGAGCTTATTGGAAATGCAGAATATAAGATCTAGAACCAGTGGTCTAGAGCATTGTTTCAAAAAGAGAAACAGAAAGGACATTCTGTTGCCATATAACTTTGGGAAATGCAAAGGTATCCTCCTCTTTTGAAGGAGACAGGCTCAAGGCAAGTGGCTTTGGGTTCAGTGCCATTCCAGCAGGAGAAACAAAGAGAAAGAAAGAAAAATAGTCAGTCATGTGCCTCAGTGAGAATTAGGGAAGAATCCTTTATAGATTAAGCATCATGGCACCCATGGACCTGCCCCAAAGATGAAGCTTCTCATATAGTGTTAACTTAGACTGAAACAGCCCAGAAATGTGGGAGTGAGATGACCATATAGATCAAAGGCTTTTCTAACTACAGCTTAGGAAGTAGACACGGATGCTTCAGATAAGAAGAATGGCACCAAACTGAATGGCAGCAATGGTAATAGCAAATGCAGCAATAACAACAATAATAATAATTACATGACAAATTTATTATGTTCTAGTCACCATTTTAATTGTTAGATATATTAATAATTTATTGTCCTAAAAATCATTCACTAACTTGATAATCACTCTTTAAATGCCTACTATGTGCAAGGTGCTATATATAAAATAGAAAAATGCCACAAAAAAACTCCTGCTCCTATGAACTTTATTTTAGTGAAGGGAGAAAGATAACAACTTATATAAAAATTACATAGTATATCAAAAAGTGAGAAATGGTATGAAAAATAACAGGGTAATAATAGGATAAGGCAGAATCATCAGGCATGCTGCAGTGGGTGGGAACCAATTTGTGTTTATTAGAGAAACCAGAATTGGTAGTGAGAAAGTGAGATTGAAGCAACTATTTGAAGGAGAAGACACACACACCTACTATAGGAAAGGCCTAAATGCAATAATGTGCCTCTTGTGTCCATGAGCAGGAAGATCAGTGTGCCTAATGCTGCCCCACTAAATGAGGGGAGAGGAGGATATGAAATGGGAGCCTAACAGGATGGAGCAGCATGTGGACCTCTTAAGCCATTGAACTTTTACTCTGAATTTAAAGTAAAATCATTGCATGATTCTGATTAGGAGAGGCACTTAGTTTTACCAAATGTAAAATGGAACAATGTGGCAGCCACATTGAGAATAAATTTGGGGGACAGGAAGACCAGTTAATAGACCTTTGAAAGGATGGTGATAGAAACAAGGATGAATAGTCATGGAGGTAACCAAAAGTTACATTCTAAATTTATGTTGAAAGCACACAGAAATTAAGTAACTTATCCAAGAGTGAAAAGCTAATACATAGCAGAATTGAGAATTTAACCCAGGCAGTCCAGACTCAAAAAACAACTCTGATCACAGGGCATAACTTGACCTATTTAAAAGAGATGCAAGAAGACAGGTATCAATCAACTCACTAAAAGGCAGAACTTTGCAACCTAGGTGTCCATCAACAGATGAGTGGATCACAAAATTGTGGGAAATACATACAATGGAATTCTACTCAGCAATAAAGAAGAACAAAATAACATCATTTGCAAGAAAGTGGAAGGATCTGGAGAACATTATGTTAAGCAAGATCAGTCAATCACAAAAAAAGAAGGGACATATGTTTTCATTAATATGCGCAACCTAAGGAGTAGTAGGGTCACACAAAGGGACTCTGGTTGATAATGGAGAACCCTCAGCGGAACAAGGGAAGTGATACAAGGGAAGGGGGAGGGCAAGAAAGAAGGGAATTAATGAAATTACTATCATAAATAATATGTACATGTGAAAATATGCCAACATCATTCTTAGTACTTCATACGGGTGGGGGGAGGCGGGGGGGGCACTAAGAGCTGTGTGCATATATGTTAACATCAAATAGATATTCATTGCAATGTAAGACTCCAATGCACCAATAAAAGCACGTTAAAAAAAGGCAGAACTTTCTAATAATTATGCCTATAAAGCAGTGATTTTTTTATGATTGGAAAGGGTGTAAGTAGAAAATAGAAAGCCATTCATCTGTGATGAGTAAGGGAGCTTCATGCATGGGGATGGAGGTTTAATAAATGACTTTTAGGTCCCTTCTACCTCTAAGATGCTATGATTTACAAATATGGAATGACTCAGTTTATACTGCTTTTCAGTAGAAGTTAACAACTTTAATAATTGTTGCTCTTTTGAAAACAATTTTCTTGCCTTCAGTAGTTTACCAAGGTGTAAACAAAGCTAGATGTGGCCTCTGTCCTCAAAGAAAGGAGGCAGATGATGTAGCTGACAAAACTCTGTTGTGACTCAAAATGAACCCATGAAATTTCCCTTCCAAATGCAAATTTACAACATTTGCATATTTTCAGAGTGAATGCTCCTACTAGGAAGGGTTCACAGATATAAAATCTTAAAATAATAAACACTGTTTATAGATTAGCATTACCTATGATCATTGTGTAACACCTTTCAGAATTCCTATGTTTGAAGGTTCTTGGCTGATTTGTCATACATTCAAAGTGCTATGCCCTGTATATATAATATTTGTAATTCTGTTTATGGCAAGCACATGTTTTTGTTCGTGTTATAGCAGGATTGATGTGCTGGGAGGTAATTCAAAGATATGACTTCATCTAAATATTTTTAAATGTTCCTTACTATAATGTCAAAGTGTTCTGAACAAACTCCTGCTGGACTTGGTATTTCTTGCTGTGAGCAATATAAAGTAAGTCCATAGAATCTACCAAGTACTGGTGCAGGGAACTCAGCAATCTGAGAGCAACTTTTGGGTATCTTTGTAGTTGCAAGGAAAGATTAGAGGGACTAGATGAATGCATGTAGTTTGGTGGAATGAAAAAAGAACGAAACAAAATTAACTAGATCCTGATTCTTGACAAAGAAATGCCAGGGGCCCTATTTGGGAAGAAAAGCTCTTGAAATTCAACCTATCTTTGAAGGTGGAAAGTTGTAGACTACTCTGCTTTATGTGAATTTGAGTATATATAGTGTGCTATTGGTTAGTCTTTTCAAGGAAGGAAAACTAAACCCCCAAAAAGGAAAGAAAAAAAAATACCCTCTCTCCCACAAACATACTACATATAGAATGGAATCTGTGATAATGTCCCTGCTGGATTTTGATTCTATTCTTAAAAATATAAAAAGTAAAACTGTTTCTTTTTTTTATACTGGTGTGTGTGTGTGTGTGTGTGTGTGTGTGTGTGTACTTTCATCATGTAAATGCTCCAAGACTCAACAGAGAGAACCATTAGTTACTTGAGGCAATTTACCAACTCACTGTACAGCATAAGTTCAGATCTTAATGGTGACTTCTTGTCATTTGGGACTGTTTGAATGGCATATCAAAGGAAAAGAATCTCAAATGTTGTCTAAGTTTAGTAATGAAACCTCTTCTCCCTGGTGAAGAGGTTTCTCCCTGGTGAACACTAAGAAATTCAGGTCTGATACTTCACTTTTTGAATAGCTATGGCTTTCTTTTTTTGTTTGTTTGTTTGTTTGATACTAGCAACTTACATCCGAACCATGAAATCAGACCATAACAATCTTACCTCTTGCAATGTAAAATTGTATTCCCACTTGGACTCTCGCTGTTTAATTCTAAGTGAAATTTTAATGAGCTTTTTTCCTTTTTTGTTTTCACGCAACCTATGTACTTTCTTAGAATTTCAGTTTAACTTGTATAATTCCCCAAAATTAATTGTGCAAAAAGTTTTGCTTTGTAAATGTGTACATGTAGAGAACTAGCACCCCCTAGTGTATTAAAAGCCCCTGAAGATTTGATCTGGCATTTAATAAGCTAATAACAACAAACAGCAACGTGTTCTGTTTGGGCACATTGTTAACTTTCCCCACTGGCATTATAACTTATTTAGGCGCAGGGAAACATTTTTTAAAGTTGTTAAAAATCATAAATAAACTAAAATGATGGCATTCACATTTCAGATGTTAAAACTAAAATTAGAAAAGCCATAATTGGCATTTGAACTTTTGATGATATTTTCAGGCTGTGAAATAAAAGTGTAATCTCTGGTCATGTTTCTAGTTTTCTGAATTTTCTCTTTTTTGGAAAAATTCAGCAACAAACTTAATTGTTTATGGAAGACTATAAGACTGAAAGTGTTTAGGATTTCTCTTATTTTGGTGACTTACATTCGTGTGTTGCCTAATGAAACTGTAAACTGAAAATTATAGCTTCATTCCAGAGAGTGAGAAGACTTATTCCAACAGATGGCATCAAAACACCGGTCTAAACTGTATGATCGCTGATTGTTAATTGCATCTGGAAAACAATCCTTTTAAACAGAGTAATGCATTTTATCATACAGATTATAGTTCTATGCTTTTTGGTTCCTCAATGTGTGTTAACATTTTCTGCTCCAATGTAAGATTTAGTGCTTGCCTAATTATGAGAGTAAATAACAGAACAACAGTGACTCAATCATTTTTAGGAAATATGCAAAAGAGAGATGGGGAACCATAAATCACATTTTTTGGGACAAGCTATTTGAGAAATTCTTTGGGTTAATTAGGTTATATAAAACAGGAAGGATGAGCTAGTCTCACCTCATCAAATTACAACAGTAGAAATAAAAACAACTTAAACATGATAAACACACTGTATTTTAATTATATCTCACTATAGGTGAAACTTAATTTAATTTACATAGATCTTTTAAACAATAAGGAAATCTATGAGGCACATAATAGGAAAGGACTGTTCTCTGACATATTCAGACACTAAGGCACAGAGATTCCTTTCTGGAATGGGTTCAGTGAAATCCTATGTAGAAGCAGAGGGGTGGGTTTGAGGTCAATGGGCAAGACCTTCTCATGATGTAGATGTCATCGGGAAGATGAGATATGAAGATTAGATCATTGTGTTGGTTATTCTGTCTGGGTAATTTGGAACTGGTAGCCTAAAGTTGAGAGATGTGAAGAGAGTAATTAACATTCACATTATCATGAGGCAGCTTTTGGCTTATGGGTATTACATCAGATTCTCCTCTTTACATCTAGCATATCAAATATGAGTGAAATTAATGACTGCCAAACTCATATTTCTACTTCTTGTCCCACCCACTGGGAAAGGAAGATGGAAGAGCAAAATTTCTTGTTGATCTTGAAATATGCACTTAGTAAGTCAACTTGTGATGATTCCATTTCTGTTTTTGGTATCTTCATCTGATACACAAGCACCACTAAGATAAGACTTCATTTAGGAAGGACTACTCATCAGACATTGTGAACAATGTAGATTCTAGACAGAAAACCTCAAAACTAAAAACATGAATATAACCACAAAGGAATGCCTAGGCATCAAAAAGGCATATCTATATGTAAGGCATATCAAGAAGTCTATAGCCAGGCGTGGTGGCGCACACTTGTAATCCCAGTACTTAGGAGGCGGAGACCGGAGGATCCGGGTTTGCGGCCAGCCTCAGCTACTTAGTGAGGCCCTCCGCAACTTTTTGAGATCTGGTTTCAAAATAAAGTATAAAAAATAGGGCCGGGGGTGTAGCTCAGAGGTAAAACGCCCCTGGGTTCAATCCCCGGTACCGCAAAAAAAAAAAGAAGTCTATAATAAACTCTTATTCAAAGTCCGTTTTTTAATTTTGAAAAAAATTCTAGCAAACTATTTTTTCCTGATTTTTAAGCCTCACTCTGAAGGAAGAGTTGGAAAAGCTACTACAGAGAGAAAAACAGTAACATGGGATATCCCAGTCAACACCATTTTAACCAAGTGATTAAGGTTAACCTCACTAGAAATAAGATATATCACATCATGAACCTCCTGATAAATTGTACCAAAGAAAGAGTATAACCTTCCTTCTGTGGTATTTTTTTTGCTCAAAATTAATAACCTCAATATAATCATTGGACAAGTCAGGAAATGAAGGGCAGTCTACAACATAACTGACCGGTGCTCATCAAGAGTGACAAGATCATGATGGACAAGGACAGACTGAGAGTGTCACAGACTTGAGGAGGCTAAGGAGGCAAAAAGTTAAATGCGATGTGGAGTTCTGGGTTGGATCCAACAAAGAGAAGGGACATTAATAGAAAAACTGATTAAATTTGAATAATATCTGAAGTTTGGTTAATAGGATTGTACCAATGTTAATTTCTGGGCTTTGATGATTATATTTGGGATTATATAAGATAATACCTTTAGAAGAAGTTGAGTAAAGGAGATATGCGGAGACTCTCTATACTTCTTTGCAACTTTTAAGTAATTCTAAAATTGTTTCAGAATAATTTTTTAAAATCCTGCAAAACTCAAAGTGGATACTAACTTGGGGCAATTTAATATCACAGGGCAAAAACTCTATTACATACTTGTGCAGTATAAAATAATATTGGCATCCAATATGATGAGCATAAGAAAGAGCTATTTTAAATATCATCTGTTTACTATAAATAAAAAGTATATAATACACTTTGGAAACATTTGTATTTTTTTTTTTTTTGCGGAACTGGGGATTGAACCCAGGGGCATTCTACCTCCGAGCTACACCCCCAGTCCTATTTTTTGTTCTTTATTTTGAAACAGGGTCTCACTAAGTTGTGGAGAGCCTCACTAAGTAGCTGAAGCTGGCCGCAAACCCGGATCCTCCAGTCTCAGCCTCCCAAGTACTGGGATTGCAAGCATGCGCCACCATGCCCGGCTTGTGTATTTTTTAAATACAAAAATATTTGAAAATTATAAATGAGTAAGTTTCAGCTACTTGGGAAATATTCTTCATAAACAATTTTATTCATTAACAGTGCTGTAAAATGAACCATTATTCTACCATGTGAACTTTATTGCCTGTACCAGATACTAGAATGCTCCATCAATCTTCTACTCAAAGACAGATATTGTATATCTTTTACCCAGTATATAGATATGTGATGTTATCCAGGCCTTAAATTAATACTGTAATCTAAATTTGAAGGTAGGAATGGTGAATTCACATGATTTTACCCAAGGCTCTTATTTCTATTTTATAAATAGAAGTGAGATATTTGAGTATCTACAGATCAGTTAATGTTAATCTAGCCATAGTCCTAAGACCCAAATCCATCTACTAATATTCCCTTATTTTTCAATGAGTGACAATCAGAGCTTTCCCCAAAATCCATGCAGGATGGCCATGACTGGAACAAAGCGTGGAGAGCTCCAGTGACCCAGCAACTTAATAAGCTGTAGCACTGTCCTTTTTCTTAGCCTATCATTTAGCAAATAGTCCTGAGTTTCTTTAAGTTACACCATTATACTTCATTAACTGAGGGAAGTTTGTATCAAGTATTTGTTGAATGCCCACCATCTACTTAGTGCTGGATGAGGTGCTATAGGATTCATACGCGTGCTCTAGTTCTTCTATATCTTATAAAAAACTCTTTAAAGGCCTCATGTGGCGTATAGGATTAAATAACAGATGCACTGGTAGATCAACAAGATTGTGTTTAGACCAGTGGTTTCCCACCTTATTAAGATTAAGGGTTCCTTTTTTAAAATATACTTTTTGTTGGTGCATTGTAACTGTAATCACAATGAGGTCCAGAGCAATGGAAACATGCATGCATGCAGCACTTGGTGTGTTCCCCTTTGGATCCCTCTGTCCCCTCACACACACACACACACACACACACATATTATTGAAATTGGCACTGATAACTTCATCTATGAACATAACATTATTTCATTATTTGAATTGCTTCTTTCATCAAATCACTTTTTCTCTCTCCCCACCTCCCTCACCAAATCCCCTTCCACATTCTACCAGTATATCTCCTCATTTATCTAAAATCCTTTTTATTTTTTAATTTTTCTCTTGCTTCCACATATAAGAGAAAACATATGATCCTTTACTTTCTGTGCCTAGCTAATCTCACTTAGCATAACATTCTCTAGTTTCATCCATTTTTTTCCTGCAAATGACATAATGTTGTTCTTTATGGCTGAATAAAATTTCATTGTGTGTATATATCACTTTCTTTTTAATGTCAAATACTTCACAAACTTTGTATGATAGTGTATATATGTATGTTTAATATTTATAATTGAAAAATACATGATAGCAAAATATAAACAAATTATCTTCAATTAATGTGTATTTTATTTATCACAATAGTGTCTACTTATTTTTGGAAAATAGAAGCAAACACATAAGAATTGCATATAATTTGGTATATGCTCTGGTGCACACAGGGACCCATAGATCCATGAATTCTCCCTCTTCTTTATCCTATTCAAAGGGGCTTGTCCTTAGACTGTGAGCCACTGTTCTGGGACATAAATACTGTAGGAATCCAACTGAAGAAGTCTGTCATTGTCAGAGCCATCATTACAGCCCCCTGGTGGGGCCTAAGGTATTCAGCCTCAGAGGCTGGGGAAGGCTAGGGTTTTCCCCCCAAGAAAGCCATGGAGAAGCAGAAGTAAGGTAGGCACATTGAGACAATGAGGAACCAAGACTTGTCACAGGGAAAGGCTGTGCAGCTAGAAAAAATAAAATTGGTTAAGTGATTCAAGTAGAGATTGTGGAGATTCTTAAAATCCAAGCACAGGAACTACAGATTTCTAGTAAGGCAAAGCACTGGACCAGGACTTAAAGGACTAAGTTGTTATCCTGGCTCTGCTAATTATTAGGCATCAGCAAGTTAAATTTTGGTACCTCAGTTGCCATCATTGGTACAACTGGGATAATAATACGTACCTCTCAAGGAAGAGAGCATTTGTGAAATTTTCTAGTGGGTTTTCAGTCTACTGGCGCTCAATCTGAAATAGAGAACTATCTAAGATTATTGAGCAGGGAATCAGCATGATGAAAGTGATATATTAAAGAAGATTAGTTTGGCAGCTATGTTCAGGTTGGATTAGAGTCAGGGAAGCCAATGAAAAAACTGTCCCAGTGATCCAGACTCAAAGACTGTGAAAATAGGGACAAAAGGAAATTGAGATGAAATTGATTGGATTTCTCTTCTGATAAGGTACCAAGGATGAGGGGAATAAAACATGATTTTGAGGTTTTAAACAACTAGTAAGTATGGAAGAATGGTTGAACCACTGAAAAGGAGAAAGAAAATTAAAAGGAAGCTTAACTGGAGAAAGGATGTTAAGTATGGACATGGTGAACAGTTTGTGAGAATTAACAGTCAAACAGTAATTGACTTTATTTATTTATTTATTTATTTTTGTGGAACCGGGAATTGAACCCAGGGGCATTCTATCTCCGTGCTATACCCCCGGCCCTATTTTTTTATACTTTTTATTTTGAAACCGGGTCTCACAAAGTTGCGGAGGGCCTCACTAAGGAGAGAGAGAGAGAGAGAGAGCCAAGGCTGGCCGTGAACCCAGATCCTCCGGTCTCCGCCTCCCAAAGTACTGGGATTACAAGCATGCGCCACCATGCCCAGCTGGTAATTGACTTTAATATACAATTGGAGTGAAGGTGAAGTTTGTGCTAGAGATGACAAGGTGGCAGTCATGAAGCCCAGTGATGACAGCTAAGCTGTGAAGTAGATGTTACTTGACAGATTATAAACAGAAAAAAAAAAAAACCCAAGGACCTAGGATCAAGCCTGTGTGGCACTTTCTCTTGAGAAACTATTATAAAGTTTGATATGTTTATTATTCTATAGCTAATAAAATATGGAATTGACTTTAATCATCTTTTGGGCTATTGAGCTTACAATATGTATCTGTTTGTTTAGCATTCAGATAGGCCAAAGGTATATAAATATGTCATTTTTCCCTTTCAGGAAAATGACTGATGGCTCATTTATAACCCCCCTCTTAAGATGAGGTACTAAAAGAGAATCATTTGGGTTGTTTCTTCCTGAGTTATGGCAGGGAAGTGAGGCAGTATTGCCGGGATTAGTGGGTGGCTGAGTCATTCAATGGGCATGTTACCAGTGGGGCACATCTGGTGTTCACAATCTTTCATGATCTGACTTCTTCCCAGCATTATGTAATACTGCTCAGCTCCCTCTAGCTGCACAGATTCGGACTCTAAAATGCCAGGTCTTATGCCACCTCTGAGCTCCGGCTCTTTTCTTAAAATTCCCTTCTCTTTAAATTCTCTTCTTTTGAGATCCTATAAGACCCAGCTCCAATGTCTCATCTCCCCAAGACTGTTCTTGATTCCCCAGCAAGAAAGAATCCCACCTTCACCTGTGCTTCCACCTCTGAAAAGTACCTCTTCCACTCTACTTTGCACTGCCATTGTTTATTATACCCTTGTCCCCCAACGTGGCTGCAAGCTCAGACAACAGGTGATGTGTCTCACACAAGTACTCCCCCCACATGGCACCTGGCCTCGTCCCTTGTGTACTGCCAAATCGAGAAGATGATGACATTTTCCTTAGCAACATTTTAGTGAATCAAAAGGGAAGAAAATCAGCCATTGGAAAGGGGGAAAAAGAAGAGCCCTCTGTCTTAGTGGGAACTTGAGGCTGAAAGAGGAGCTGGTGACAGTAGTAGGTAATGGCCATCTCTATAAGCAACTCAGGAGAGAGGTGTAGGAGATTCCTACAGAATATATATGGATGTCTGACTTCCTATGAAGCCCTAAATATCTAAGGTTGGAACTGGGTGAAAGATGTGACTTCTTTATGGAGAGTTTTAGGTAATGTGGTAAAGTTTAGAAGTGTGATTCAGTCAGGGTGACCCAGCTATACAGGAGGTAGGCAATAGGTTATAAAGACTCACAGAGGGAGTCAGGAGTTTAGCATGGATTAAAAGGAAGAATACCCATTCCATGTGCAAAAACTAAATATTGATAACTTAAAACTTCAAAATGGACGGGAGGAGCCGGGCATAGTGGCGCACGCTTGTAATCCCAGTACTTGGGAGGCTGAGACAGGAGGATCACAGGTTCCTGGCCAGCCTCAGCTACTTAGTAAGGTCCTCCACATCTTAGTGACACCCTGTTTCAAATAAGGAATAAAAAATAGGGCTGGGGGTGTAGCTCGGAGGTAGAATGCCCCTGGGTTCAATCCCCAGTACCACAAAAAAAAAATGGACCGGAGGATATGGGGGAAATAGATTATTTGGAAACAAAGAAAACTCATCTCAGGCAGGCTTCATTAATCTATCCCTCAAATTATCAAATGAGAAATAACCTATCACATTTGGTTACAGGTACAGAGCCTTCAATTAACTAGAGGCTGAACATTTAAATTTGATTAAGTAAGGTGACTTGTAATAATACAGGCAATTAGCCTGTGGGACGCGCAGGTGGAGAATGAGAAGGAGGAAACAATGCTGCATTTTGAAAGCTGGTTTTAGTGATTTTTAATATAATACCTTATACTTTCATAGCAGTTTTCAGTTACAATACTCCTTACTCTTCATTATCTCCTTTGAGCCTTGCATGCCCCTGTTGGGCAGGTAAAGAAAGCTGTGCTCACACCTGGACTTCCAATGTTCCTTTCACTGCATCCTGCTGCCCCTCTCGTGCATGTGGACATAGATCTAGTATGTTTAGAATTCTTAACTGGCATTCAAATAATACATGATGATGTGATTTTATATAAGTTATTTGAATATGGGTCTTATTTTATTTACTTTTACAACTATTCCACATACCATGTGACACAGTATGTTGTACGTGGTATATATCCACTCATATTTAGAAAACAAACCTTTGAACACTTTTCCTTGGCATCTTAGTTTCTGAGAGGCGGTTTGGTGGAGAAATGGGGATGGGGAAAGTGGGTAGAGGAGAAAGTTGGAATGACAGGCCTAGGGAACTCCAGTCACTTTAGCCTCAGGGCTCTGTTTTACTCTTATGTATTGTTATGGGCTGGATTGTTACCACATTTCAAATTCTAGCCTCTAGTACCTCCGATTATGTATGTATTTAGAGATAAGGTCTTCAAAGAGGTGATTAAGTTAAAAATGAGGTCATACAAGTGGATCTTAATTCAATAAGACTATTGTCCTTAGTAGAAGACATCTGGACACAGACATGCACAGATATGGATAACTACGCAAACAAACCGGAGAAGACATCTGCCATGGTCTGAATGTCCCCCAAAATTCACGTGTTGAAACGTAATGGCATTGTGATTGTATTAAGAGATGGTCTTTGGGAGGTGGTTAAGTCATGAAGGCAAAGGAAAGGGGATTTGCTACTTTAGAAGGACTGGAGGGAACAATGGAGGCCCCTTTTGCTCTTCTGCCTTCTGCCATGTGAGGACACAGCATCCTCTCCTGTTTTGCACTTCTGCTCTTCTGCCATCTGAGGATAAGACAACACCATCTATGAGGAATGGGCCCTGTCCAGACACCAAACTTGCAGGTGCCTTGATTTTGTACTTCTAAGGCTCCATACTGTGAGCAATAAATTTATGTTCTTTATAAATTACTCAGCTTCAGGTATTTTGTTACAGCAACAGAAATGTACTAAAACAGTATCCATCTCTACAAGTCAGGGCGAGAGACCTCAGAAGAAACCAACACTGCTGATACCTTGGTCTTGGATTTCTAGCCCCCAGAATTCTGAGAAAACAAATTTCTGTTGTTTAAGCCACCCAGTCTATGGTGCTTGTGTTATAGGTGCCCTAGAAAACTAATGCATTAAGGTTCTGAGGAGATTTTAAGGGGGAAAAGTTTATGTTAAACTTATATAAAAGTTAAAGAGTTATAAAACTGCATTTCTGTGGCATAAGATCATTATTATCCATGGCAGACAGATGAATGCTTCTTTTTTCTTTAAATCACAAAACCATCAGTAAGTAAAGGGTCTCTGTTTGAGATGACCAAGTTGACAGCTTCAGTGAGCATGTAGAAAAAACAATCTAAATTTTATTTTCCAGCTCTAGAATATTAAGAATTAATTTAAGCAAAAATTGCATCTTACAGCATAATTACCATTGTTCTTGAAAAAATTATAAACTATGTGTGGCACAAACCTATTCCATTGCTTCTTAATTCCTGACCCTTCTGCACTGAATACTTCAAACTCTGAGCATCTTCTAAGGTCCATAAAGAAAAAACAGAAGTCATTTCACAAAAGCACAAAAAGAAGCAACATACATAATTTTATAGGCATATATAACTTGAAACCTCTGGGGAAGAATTCTAGATCTTTTAATATCATTATTTGTTTCAAAATTGTCTTGGCTCCCCTGGACCTGAGCAAATTGCCAACATTGAATAGACAAGCCAGCACACAGACAATCTTCAGGATGGTACAATATAGCCATCATCAATTAAGGATGAGGTTTTGCAGTAGTTTCATTGTGAACTTTTATTGCCATTTACAAAAGAAAAACAGTGGGAAGGATTATAATGGAATAGTTTATAAAAGAGCTAGATGTAAAATTTGATATTTGAGATTCACTGTTATTTTGTCTGATTCCAAGTTTGTGTCATATGCAAATGAAGTCAACATCAGGTTTCTATTTGGGGGGAGGGTAGTGGGGAACCCAGGGGCATTCTATCTCTGAGCTATGCCTCCAGCTCTTTTTATTTTTTATTTTGAAACAGACTCTCACTAAGTTGCTAAGCAACTCACTATGTTGCTGAGGCTGGCCTCGAATCTGTGATCCTGGTGTCTCAGCATTCCAAATGCTGGGATTATAGGCATGCACCACCATGCCTGGCCAGATTTCTATTCCTTATTCCTGCTGCAGCAACAATACAGAATCAGCTCTGAAGAACCCATATTTCATATTTTCAAATTCAAACAAATTTTATAGGGGTATTGAATGGAATTGAAATACAAAACCGTTATTAATTTTAACAATGTAAAAAAGGAAAGAGTATTTTACTGTCTTTCATGGCAAACATTGTCTACATAGCATTCTTTAAGAATATAAGTGGGTGAAGCCTTTTAAAGAATGATCAGACGATTGTCTAATTAGAAAATAGAGATAAACACACTATTTGTTTAACCTACAATCTAGAAAATAATACTTCGCATGAAAACATAACTTATTATGAATAATCTGTTGTGTCAGTATCTGGCAAGTTTTTTTTTAAATGAAAACCATCACGTGTAAATGTAAATACAGACTACCTATCACTGACCATATTCTGGCAATGCAATATCCAAGAGGCTTCTCTCACGGGAGGCTTCTCCTAGGAGGTAAGCCTGCTGGTAATGACTACCACCCATGTGCATATTCAGCCACCTTGCTGGCACTCCGAACCCTCGCAAGGCTCTTCCAATAGAAAGACCTACTGTTTGTAGAAGGTCATTGACTAGATTGTCTTTTTTTTAAATTTATTTATTTATTTTTGTGCATTGTAAATTGTAATTATACATTTTGATATATGTCAGGGTATGAACATCATACATTGTCTTTTGAGCCCAATATTGTTTATTTACTGAAGTACTGAAGCACATATGACCTGTCACTTTGAAACCTGGAGCTGCAATGAAGGACAGGAGTCAACTGCTCTGCAAGGACAGTTAAGGCAGGCATCTTGGATAGGCTAGGAGCTGGCAGTCTTACAGGAGCAGTTCTAAATTGTCATTCACAGCCCCCTTCCAAAGGCAAGGATGTAGCACAGTCTTGCACTTACTGCCACAAATCACATTAGGTTTGCATATTCTGTACTCCTTATAAGTAAAACTGACTAGAGCATCGAGACAAACTACTATAATTCATCCTCCGTAAAGAGTCTAATGCAAATTCCCAATTCAGCATGAGCATGCAGTTTGCCTGTGTGAGTTCTAAATCAGCATCTCTTTATATTTTCTAGCATCATGCAATGTTCTTAAAATAATATACATTTCTCACTTTTCAAGTTTGGTTTCATACATTGGCTTGTGTGTTGATGTAGAATTCAGAACATGATTTTTTCTTATAGAAATATGGATATGTATCTCCCAATAAAAGCAAGTGCTTATTAGAGTGAATATTGCCAAAATATTTTAAGACTTCAACTGTATTCTTCACTAATAGAATTAAAATGGAAGAAAATGCAATTTGAATTAATTTCATTTATCTTTGTTGCTGGTGTCTTAGGAAAAGGAGGCTTAATTAAAAATTAGATGAGGCAGAAGATGGGAATTTCTGAAAACTTGCAGGACTTAGTGATGTTGAGCTTAATAATGGGGATAGTTTTCCTTTTCTTGATACTGCGCATTTTTATCTGTGCTCTAATGCTAATGCTTACTGATAATAATTAGTATTGTTCTTTGGACTCAACAATGGTGCATAGGGGCAGGCTTGAGAAAGTGAAGGAGAAAAATGTTTTGGAGCAAATAAACAAGGATTAGATATAATGAAGAGAAAGGGGGTTGAAAAGATTCAAACATATATGTGAAAATAATTTACCACAATAGAATTTATTTTAAGGTTGAAATACAATGAAAACTTATCAAGCCTATCACCTCCTGTCCTGCAAGAAAGGAAGAAGGAGTGGGGCAGGAGCATGAGGTTTGACAGCTCCCATTACCAATCTCCAGGTGATAGTACGTGTGTGTGTGTGTGTGTGTGTGTGTGTGTGTGTGTGTGTGTGTGTGTTATTGGGGGGTGGAACCCAGGGGCCTTCTACCTCTAGGCTATACCCTCAGCCCTATTTTATTTTTTATTTGGAAACAGGGTCTCACTAAAGTTGCTGAGAGCCTCACTAAGTTGCTGAGACTGACTTCGAACCTGTGATCCTCCTGATTCAGCCTCCCAAGTACTGGGATTAAGGGCATATGCCACCACACCCAGTTGATAATACTTTTTGACAACTGCTTGAAATGGGCAAGGCAGCACAGGGCAGTGAGGAAGAAGGGCCAAAGCCAGTGGCCAACTGTAGAAAAAGGCATTCGCAGCTTGAGGATGATTTATGATAATAGATGTTTTAATGTTATACTGTTAGAAAAACATTTGTGAGCACCATCGCCATTGAATTTAGTGCTGCTTACTTACTACCTTCCAAGTTCTATATTAAGCCTTCTCTTTTTTTATGGTACTGTGATTGAATCCAGGGGCACTCTACCTCTGAGTTACACCCCCAGGCCCATTTGATTTTATTTTGAAACAGGGTCTAAGTTACCACATGCTGGCCTCGAACCTGAGAGACCCTCCTGACTCAGCCTTCCAAGTACTGAGATGCACCAATGGCACCTTGCTATATTAATCATTTTATAAACATTATTTCATTTAACCCTATTAACCTTGAAAGAAAGATAGTATTATTACTATTTTCCAGATAAGGAAACAATGTTACATGAAACTTAAAGGTCTCAGTAGCTGAACTAGTAAATGGTGGCTGAGATATGCGCACTGAGCTAGCTGTATTGAGGTAATGCTCTGGTCTAGAGTGAGACTTGAGGCCCCCTCTCTGATCCACATTGAGGTTTTTGCTCCATTAAAATATGACAATGTGCACTTCATACAGTGCTTGGCATAAAGTAGATATTCACTGAACACTGTGATTATTATCTACCCAAATATTGCTTGTTAAATACCAATAGGGCCAACACTGGGGCTTGGTATTTACTCTTGTTTTGCTTCTTTCTGCATGTTGGTAGTCAGTATCTCCTCCACACATCTCACAGCTTATGCACCTCTAACTTGAAAGACCACTGGAGCCGGGCGTGGTGGCGCACGCTTGTAATCCCAGTACTTTGGGAGGCGGAGAACGGAGGATCCGGGTTCGCGGCCAGCCTCAGCTTTCTCTCTCTCTCTCCCTGTTTCTCTCTGTCTCTCTCTCTTTCTCTCTCTCTCTCTCCACAACTTCGTGAGACCCGTTTTCAAAATAAAGCATAAAAAAATAGGGCCGGGGGCGTAGCGCGGAGGTAGAACGCCCCTGCGTTCAATCCCTGGTACCGCAAAAAAAAAAAAAGAAAGAAAGACCACCGGTTCCCTCTCCTGTACTTATCAACCCACAAACTGGAAGAACAGGGACTGTTGCTGAAACACTGTAAGGGCTTGTTAAATATTTGTTGAGGGGAATCATTTAATTCAACTACTAGGTCATTTATTTTGATCAGTAGAGGGAAAATTTATTTTCATGAGCAAATATCCACACCTAAATACATTACAATTTAGAATTGAAGTAAGACATTAGAAACCTAAGGGGATTTTTCTTTTTTTTTAGTCTGGGAAATGTTATCACATCCATGACCCACCATTAGGCTTGCCAGTATAAATAATGTATTTCTACGTTCACACCAAACTAACAACATGAAGAATTTAAACAAGTATTATTTCTTCACTGGTTGTATAAGATCTCTCATTTGAATTCTCTTCTGTTGAATTCTATTTGCATTCTATTGCACACATGGCACTGTGCCTCTTTTTCTATATTTTTTAAAATTACATTTAGAAATAAGAGTGAATATTGTAGCTAAGCAAATTCATAATCATGTTTCTGAGATTTAAATTCTCCCTTCTTTGCTTTGCCTGTGTATCCATTCATGGGTGTAGAAAACAAGAATATTTTATTCTTGTTCTGATATGTCCTACTAATACATGTTTATGGAAGAAAATTGCCATGGTTATTAAAAGAGTCTATGACATTTTCCAAAGAGTGTGGGTATTGCCCGCACAGCCTGGCTGAATTCCAATTTGGGTAATTACATTCTGCTGTCTGGTTACCTTAGTGATTCTCTCTCTTGCTCTCTGGGTCCTCACGGTGGTTGCGCTCAGCTGAAGATATTCCTATTTACCATCCCTAGTTTTAAATAATGAAATCTGAGGAGTTCTGGTCTTTGGAAATTTATTTTCCATCTATTTTGACACACTTAAAATTTTGTGCACATTTTGAGGTATATAATAAAGTCTGACTTTCTAATCTGAATTCTTCTTAGAGTCAAGTGGACAATATAATCAGGAAGAAAATTGTGATCCTTGATTTTTTCTCTGTTCTTGATCATATTTATTATTCCTATGGAAATTGAAGCTATTTTCTAAATTTATTTAATCTCCCTTGCCTCTGGACCTTCATAGCAATTTGCTGAAACTCCTGTTATTGTTCTTATAGTCTGCCTTGAGGTAGAGCCACTTGTAGAGTTTATCTTAGGCCTTTAACAAATGCTAAATCTCTAGACTGCAGAGACCTCACTATTTTTTGATGCTGAGGGAAACTTTCACAGAATGCCATGTTGTAGTGTTCATTAAATGATGAAAGGATGAGTATTCCCTTTAGGTTAACATTATTAGCTGTTAGCCACTGGGCCTATATTTTGGACACTAGCCGACAATTTATTATGTAACCTAATGGAATTGTTTCAATTGAAATATTTCAGTTCCTGGACATTGGCATCACCATATTGTGGCAGGTTGTCCTTAGAGACAGCTGCCTTGCACCCCCTACCCCCAATTTGCTTTGGAAAGCTTAAGGATTCCAAAAAGCCAAGCCAGGATTGAAGTCATGGTTTACTCTGCACTGGAAGACTGAATGTATTCAGAAAGGATAATTCAGAGCAGAGAGTTCCCAAACTTTGATCCAGACATTGAAAGGAATAGAGGCCAACAATCACAGGCAGGTGGTATAGCTGTGATTGCCCCATCCTTCCCGACCAAGCTCATTTTCTTTCTCCCACTCAAAGAAACATATTAGAATACAAATGCCTTAGAATAAAATTACTAAGGGTTGAAGTTGAATTGGCTGTAAGTTTTAAAGTGTGAATAATTTGAAATTCTTAGTACAGACCTCTTATTGATCTCCATGTGTTGTTGTCTTGATGCAAATCAGATTGTTCTCAGGGACCTCTGAGGACTCTCTCCTACACCTCTAAGCCTCATCTTGGGGAACTACTCATCTTGCGCCTGGTACTTAGTAACACCAAGCTGCTATTCATTCCCTGCATACAATGGGTATTTCGTAGGCCTGTATACCTTTCTATACCTGTCTGGCTGCCATTTAGGCATCATTCAAGGCTAAGTGGAAAACTTAGAGGCAGGTGGAGGTGCCCTGACTCTGGTTCTGTAGCATCTTGAATTATCGTTGCATTTATCCTTTTTACACGTAGAAATTATCTGTTTTAGGTGTATGTCATTTCTGTTACTGTATGAGGAACTGAACTAAAATTCCTTAGGTAGTTGCAAGTAACTA
The DNA here is from genome assembly GCA_004027185.1 of Glis glis. NCBI lineage: Eukaryota > Metazoa > Chordata > Mammalia > Rodentia > Gliridae > Glis > Glis glis. The sequence continues at coordinate 51,586 of PVJS01001243.1, forward strand.
GCAGAACCACATCCATTTCTCCCCTTCTTGAGGGATAACTCTCCCCAAGACTCTAGTCTGCAAAGAGAAATTACAAAGGTCAGTGAAAGCAAGATGGAGCCAGAGCAAGGAAGGTCCTGTTTAGCTGCATCTTCTTTTCCTCTTTCCATGTGCTAAGTGCAGTCCAAGTATTTACTGTTAAAAAAATGAATTTGTTTTATAGTAAGTAAGAAAAGAGCTTAATTGCCTTCTAATTCAACTCTTGGAGACCTCTTTCTGAAAGATTGATCTGTAAGCCTCAAATTCCTAGCTTCTCTTTTGAAACTGCTATTTTCTGTTTTGGGGAAATTTGAAAAATTGAATACTTTTGCCCTACCTTTAAGCCTCAGCAGGACATGAGTCATTTTGGTAAATGCTTCTATTATTTAAGAGTTAGAAGGTCATGGGTTTTACTTCAAGACTGACTCACGGCTATGATGCCATGGTATCAGTGAATATCAAAGCAAAAAGGGACATTGTATTTGAAATGTGAGAAACAATTATTATATTCGCTCAAGAGGCAGCGTGATGCTTTCTGAAGGGCACTGGCGTAAGCAGGAGAAGACTAATATAATGTGCCAGCCTCAGATTTGCCACCAACTGTGGGACTTTGGGAATGTTACATTGCCTCTGTGGGTCCCAGTCTTCACTTTTACCAAATGGTGAAATTTGGAAGCTGGGTGGGGGACAACAGCAACTTAGTGACCACAACAGCTGAAACTGAAACACTGAAAGAAAATATTCAACTACTCCCAGGAAGGAAGCAATTGGAAAGAATCTAGACATTTTCTAGAGTTTGTCTATTTCATGAGGAACATTGAGAAAACATGTATGTTAAACTTCCCTCATTTGATAAACTACCTAATGCACAAGAACATGATGACATTGAGATTTCATTTCACTGACTTTTTTTTAACTTTTATTGGTGCATTGTAACTAGCCATTGGGAAGGTTCAGCGATACAAACACACATACACAGCACTTGGTGTTTCCCTTCACACCCCAACCTGCTCTCCTCTCCTTCCTCCCCACACACATTAGTGAGATTGGTAGTGATGCCTTCATATATGGACACATTATTGGACTGTTTCCTTCATCAATTCTTTTTTTTGTGTGTGTGTGTGGTACTGAGGATGGAACCCAGGGGCATTCTACCTCTAAGCGACATCCCCAGACCTTTTCATCTTCTGTTTTGAGACAGGGTTTGCCTAGGTTGCTTAGAGTCTCTCTAGGTTGCTGAGGCTATCCTCGAAACTGCGATCTTACTGTCTCTGCTTCCCAAGAACTGGAATTACAGGCGTGTGCCACCATACCCAGCTGCATCAATCTTCTTATTCCCCTCTCTACCTTCCTCTCTCAATTCCTTTCCACTATTCTACTGGACTCTCTCCTCATTTATTGAAAGTCTCTTTTGTTTCCTATTTTCTTTCCAGCTTCCACATATGTGAGAAAACACCTCATCCTTGACTTCCTGTGACTGGCTGATTGTGTCAATCTGCTGTACCTTATTCAAAGCCGGGAGATTTGTGGTCTGATTCTTGCTTTGGGGAGAAGACTGGCATTACAGCCTCCCCAAAAGAGTGTATGAGGATCATTATGCCAAACAACAAGCTATGACCAAATCTAGGAATGCAAGGTCTCCCAGTGGTTAGGAGCATGGCCTTTAGAATTTCTGGTTTGCTCCTTATTAACAGTATGACTTGAGGTAAGGTATTGAACCTCTGTGGAAATAAAATTTCTCAGTTAGAAAATGAGGATAATAATACTGACCCACAGGGTTTTTGCAAAGATTACTTGGGTCAAAATATGTTAAGGGTACAGTAAATGTCAGCTATTATTGTGAGATAAACAATTATTGCTTGTATTCTGAGTCACACAGGGATGGGGCCCCAGACTTGTTGGGGTCACCATCTCAGACTTATCTGGCAACAATCCTTACTCCTAATGCTAACAACAGCCAACATATATAGACTGGGATGTAGAATGGCACATTCATGCCTCACAATAACCTGGAATCAAAGTAGTTAGTAGTTCATTTTAAGGATGAGGAAACTGAAGCTAACAATTTAAATAACACAGCTAAGGCCACCCAGCCAGTAAGTAGCAGAACTAGAGCTCAACCAAGTTTTTGTGCCTTCTTAACCTTCTTTTTTCCATTATGATCCTAATTTTATTTGTCACTATATGAGTCTATAGCCTAGGTTAGTTGTCTAACTTCTCTGTTTAGTTTAATAAAATAATTAGAAAAGCTCTAAGATCATTTCTACTAGTTCAGAAAGTTTGGTACAATATAAATACTGAAGAAAATATTTTGAATACTTCTACCACCCTGAAACCCATCAAAATGTATGATTACAATGCACCAATAAAAATAAATAAATAAATAAATGAAAAGAAAAAGGAAGTATATGCTATGTGCATGTATGTTTGTATCACACTGAACCTCACAAAGATGTATAATTGCAATGCATTAATAAAATTATTTTTAAAAGGTAGTATGTGCTATTACTACATATGTAAATAAGGAGTTCAGGACAATTCTGGCCTTTGTTTTGGGCAGATAGTGAAATTGAGGAGAACTTCACAAAGGCCTTCCACTTTAGTGGTAAAACTTTATTTCCTAAGCTGAGGGGTACATATATAGTAGTAGTTATATTGTTAGTTCTTTTTACCTGATTGATATAAAAAATCTCATAAGAAGTTTTTTCAAAAATAATGAAAGGAAACATGCAAAAATACATTGCTACATAATAAAAGCATTTTAATATGGTTATAAGCTATGTTACAAATGTTATACAATTCACATTTACACTATGGGGAAAATTTTAAGTATTGTAAGGAATCCATTTATGTCCCTTAGTAGGCCTAGCACTTCTCATAGTGCATCTTGACTTTAAATTTGGAGCCATAAATATTTGTATTTCTCTTGAAATAAAAGCATACTTCAAGGGTTTGCTGTAAAGACTCTTAAGACTGACTCAGAAAATTGAACTTTTGAGTAAGTTGACTTGTTTATAAACAACTTATTTTGAGGACTAGACAGTCTGAAGTTTCTACTAGTCAAGCAAAGGTGAAAATGGACAGCAGCTGCTGACTCAAGTGAGTCAGCATCCTTACAGTACTGCTGCCAGTGACCTAGGTACCCACCCAGGGGCACAATGCTTTACAGTGTGAAAGTACTTCCTTGCCCCTCATCTCGTTGGGCCTAACTGAAACATCCAGTGGACATTCCACTCTTAGAATTTTCACCATTTGGCAAGTTGGAAAAAACAAAGGGCTAGTTCCAGGATCAATCAGCTGTTGAGCCTTGAATGAGGACCAGATCCCACATCTTTTTACTGTAAAAGTCTATGCTTGTCTTTCTATGCTAGAACATCCTTCTGTTTGCAGCCTTCCATTGGATACTTTCCTTTTTCTCCATAAGCTAGTCACTTACACCCAGGTTAATGTCATCTTGGTTTGTTCTATTCCTTCCTCCCTCCCTCCCCTCTTTCCTAAATTTTAAACCTCTTGACCTCTTTCTTACTGCAGTGATTGAATATAACTAAGACACTCTGAGGCAGAAGGATCATTTGAACCTGGGAGTTTAAGGTCAGCTGAGCTTAGTCCCTTCTCTCTTAAAACAAAAAGCACAATTAGGGTCAAATCAGCCAAAATTATCACTAAAAAGAGAATTATCTTCAATGGTTATTTACACAGGGACTTATGCTTTTTTCTATCATACTTAAAAAACTTTATGCCACATAATTAAATTTCATTGCAAAAATCATTCTCAATAGAAAATTCACTTTTGAGATCATTTTTATTCTAGTTACCTTCTGGGAGATATCTGTTGTTCTTCCTAGTAGTTCATCCAAAGGAGGAAAATGATGATCTATTCTAACCAAAGGTGAAAACCTTACTATGTAAACAATGAGCTTGGTACTTTTACCTGCATGATTATGTTTAATTCTCATCATTGACCCTGAGATGTAGTCATATTATACAAATTCAAGCACTCCAGAATGAAGCTAAAGCTCAATCCAACTCACCAAACATTGGTGTGTGGGGTGTGTGTGTGTGTATGTGTATGTGTGTGTGTGTGTGTAAACCTACTAGGTACCAAAACTCTTGGTGCACATTAAAGATATCCAAAGATGAATAAAATGCAAAGTCTGCCCTCCAGCTCTATAAGTAGCCTCTACAGGGCAAAATATCAATTTGTATTTCTTTATATTTATTAAATGATAATCTTCACAAAGATTCCATTCTCAGCCATTTCTTTTTCTTACTTTTTTCTTACCTTTGGGAAAGTCATCTGTTTTCTTTATTTCAACTACTACATGATGATCTATGGCTCTGAAATGTTTCTCTTTCTTGAAGTCTAGTCTCCTATTTATACCTGTTTTCTGGACATATCCAACTGTGTTCCTTATATATATATATATATATATTTTTTTTTTTTTTTTGCAGTACCGGGGATTGAACCCATGGGCGTTCTACCTCCGTGCCACACCCCCAGCCCTATTTTTTATACTTTATTTTGAAACCGGGTCTCACGAAGTTGTGGAGGGCCTCACTAGGTAGAGAGAGAGAGAGAGAGAGAGAGAGAGAGAGAGAGAGACAACGTGCGCGCGCGCCCGCGCGTGCACAAGCTGAGGCTGGCCGCAAACCTGGATCCTCCGGTCTCCGCCTCCCAAAGTACTAGGATTACAAGCGTGCGACACCACGCCGGCTATATTTTTAAATTCTTCTATACAAAAGCATTCCTCCTTTTTATATTCTCTGCTTGGTTTGAGGGCATCACTGTGCATCAGTTTTCCTAACTAGACATCTCAAAGCCATCATTTATCTATCCTTTAGTCTATCCTTCATGTTCAGTTGTCCATAAAATCCTGCAAATTTGATCTCATAAATATGCCTTGAATTTCATCTTTTATCTCTGTCTTCATGGCCATTGGTTCAATTCAGCTACATTTCATTTTTCACCTGGTGTATTGCAGTTGCAGTTTTTCACCTTGTCTATTGCAGTTGTCTCAGACTTTCATTTCTTTCTCTTCCAAGCCATTCTTGATAGAGTTGACTGGTTGAGTTTTCTAAATATAATTGATAATGTTTCTATTACTTGTCTAAAACCTTTCAATGATTCCCCTACCAACTGGACTAAGTTCAAATTCTTACCCTAGCTCTACTAGTCTATTATTGACCTTTCTTTTCTGCCACAACCCTGTGCCAAGAGCATCTGATTTGGGTTCTGGACTGATATTCAGTTGGTATGCACAGGGAAGACCATTGTCACTTCTGTTTGGTCAGTACTCATAACCATACTGACTGTTAACTATTTAGAAGACCATTCTTTATTTAGTAATAGTGAGTCATTTTCCATTTTCCCAGTCATGCACACTTTCTATGCTTCTTTTCACCTGCCAGGAACATTCTTATTCCTCCCTCTTTTGCCACATGGCAAATTAATATTAATCCTTCAAGATCTTGCTCAAATATCACCTCTGTAAAATCTTCTCTGCTCTCATTCTACACAGGCAGAATTTCTCCCACCCAACCTTTCAATAACATACTGTGCATGTCTTGGTCATAGCATTCATCCTGTTATATTTCAAACGTCACTTACTAACTTGGGAGAGTTTTAAGAAAAAATTTTTAAATTTTTAAAACTGTCCAACATTTAGTTTAGTATTTGGTATCTTTCATAAGCTTTCATAAAACATTTATTGAATTGTTAGATGGATCTATAAAAGTTTCATAAACTAGGATCCAGGTTTGATTTTCAAGTCTGGGTTGAGAATTCAGCTCAGAAAGTATTCCAAGACAGAAGACTAGCATGTACCTAGAGGCAAGAAGGGTCAGAGTGTTGTGAACCAGCAAGCTTAAGTTTTAGATGGAGTCAGTTCCAGGTAGTAATTTAAGATAAGCAATAGGATCAAATTGTGGGGGGCTCTGATAACCACAGAGAGGAATTTGGACTATATCCTATGTATAGTGGAGACCATTAGAACACAGTTGACTTAGAGTGATATTTTCCAATCTACTTTTCAGAAGGACATCTCTAATAACACTGTGCTATATAAAATGAAGACTAGAAACCTGCAGGTGGCCACAGTCCAAAAAGAATCAGATGAAAAAGGCTCTATCTAAATAGATAAGAGTGCAGAGGTGAAAATAAAGATGAAATCCATGTGGAAATCAGAATTGGAAAGATTTTGTAATTAATTATGAGGATAAATGGAGAGTGAGAGATCAACTATGCATAGAACATTGCAAATTTAGTGACTGAAGAGAGTAGAGATGGTGCATCATGGGAACTTTGTAGAATTTATGTTTGGTGAATCAAAACAAGATAGAAGATCAAAGATGCTACCAGCTATAGACACACACATCTCACACTTATCACCCCAATTAAAGGTTTACTTCACATATTTTTTATGAAATTTTTTGCTCATCTTATTTTCAAAGTGTGGTTGCAAAGCTCCCTGGAAAATTTAGAAGCAGTGCTGAAAAGCACTACCAATCACTATTGTGTGGACTTGCTAAAGATAATTCAACTAATATCGACAATCACATTTCTTTTTTAATGGGGTTGGGGGCAAAAATTCTCTTTCTAACATGTTTATTGTCAGAAGAACTTATTTTACATATTGGAAGCTACATTGTTTTTTTATGATTAGTTACACCAAAAACATCATTAACTTAGAACACAGGAGAACAGAGAAAATACTCATTCAATTAACAGAGTATGGGTTGTCTGTGCTGACCAAAATGGTAATCACTAAACACATAGCTAGTAAGCACTAGAAAGGTGACTAGTCCAAATTAAGATGTGTGGTCAATGTGAAACATACACTTGATTTTGAAGACTCGATACAAAAATAAAATAGTGTCATTTATCTTAATAATTTGTTATATTCACTACATATTGAAATGATAATACTTTGAATGTGGTGGCTAAATAAAATATATTATCAGAATGGATTCAACTTGTTTCTTTTTACTCTTTGAATATGGCTCCTGGAACATTTAGAACCACTTATGTGGCTCACACTATATATTTCTATTAGACAGTGCTGGAATGTTTTTCTTATTCAACAACCAGCCAACATCCATTTATTTAGCTCCCAGAGAACAGATGGTTATCTATGTACTAAAGGCTTTGATGTTGACTGGGCGGTAGCAATGGTATAGAATTATGTATTTTAGAGCTTGATAACATTTCTATCAATATATTGAATATTGTTTTAAAAAGTAGTTGGAATTTCTGCAAATTTTCTGTCTTCCCTTATAAACATTAATTTTGTTCTCTTATACTTTTTCCCCAATATCCTATTTGATGATTTATAATGATCCATTAAGTTATCTGTTTGTTACAAAACAGACAGGAATTTGATTTATAAGTTCCAAGAACCCTTGGTTAGTGGAAAATAATTAGCACATATGGATGTTCAGGGTACAGAATTCTAAAATATAGTCATACTACATAAGTCTCAAACTATATAACCAATATGCCTTATTCTTTCTCTGAAGAGTCAGAAGATACTTCCCAGAGTCAGACACCTTGGGTCATTCAAAATATTACCTGTCAGCCACATTAAAGAAGAAGGAGGACAAAAAGGAGGATAAGAATGAGAAGGAGGAGGGAGAGATTATTTGCACTTTACAAATATTAGAATTTTAAATAAAAAGAAAATTACTGTGTGCTGATAGCCTTACTGATATTAGATTTTTGTTATCCTTCCAAGAGAAACCATGTGAGTATCTGTGATTGTACAGAATCAACTGTTTTTTTAAGCAAAATGACATGTAATCATCCAGTATCTTAACATTTTTATTTTTTGAGCACAGTACTTGATTTTCTATGCCTTGATTCCTTCAACTTTCCAATGGAGGGAATATTTTTATTTTGTTCTATTTTCATGGGAATAAGAAATAAATGCTTTATTTTTGAAAAATCTAATGACAATGGAAAGTGCTTCAGTGCAATAACAATATGTGGAGGAGATTGTAAGTAGCAAAAACAATGTAACACAGAAGATGCAAAGCACTCTTTGCAAATGGCAACTTCATTTTAAAAGAGTTTGTGACTGGATTAGAGTAATGCCTATGGAAATAAATATGTATCTGAGACTGTTCCTGAGTACTCAGGAAGTATTTACCAAGATAACCAATGCAGTTTAGCTTTGCAGTTGCAAATTAATAACCTCAGAAGGAACATCTCTTATTTAAAAAGGGCTGCCTCCACTGCAGGTGAGTTATGTTTAGTTTCCCAAGTGCCAGTCCGGATATGTTTTTATGTTTTGATTACTAAAAAGCCTTTTATTTCCTTTTAAAAAGAAAATTTGCATCAGTTGCTGAATAGCCCACATCATGGACTAAAATGCTCTAAAAGTATGCACAAACAAAGCAAAAACAGGAAAATGGCTAAATCTTCAAATGAGTACCGTGAATTGAATTATTCAAGGCTAGACTGCATATTCAAATATGAGTTATGCATTTTGACAAAACATTTTTAAAATTTCTGTTCCTTGTGAATAAGTATTAATAATGCAAAGATTATACCTAGGGTGTACCCTGTATTCTAGCTACAAAATATGCCAAATATACCACTTTTTCTATGCAATAAGAATGGGGTATGTTTTTGCATCTACATTAAAGTATGTGCTACTAACATCAATACCTACTCAGTCTCAAAAGAAAACACTGTGGAAATTGATTATTTTTATAAAACTTACACATTCTATGGTATCAATGACACTTAAAACATTTGGTTTTTAGTTAAAGCCTTTAAAATGAAAGTAGTTAAACCATTAAGAAAAGAAGAACAAAGAAAAGCACCTTACTCACTGAAGTAAAGACACATGAAGTTCTGCCAGGCCAAACCATCTCCCTGGATTAAGATAGTAGACAGGTCTCCACATAAGGAACTGGTGGTGGCTAAAATAGTTCAGGGATGTGCAGCCGTCTTCAGCTTCCAGCCCATCCGTTTATTTTCAGCTGAATGTTCAGTCATTGATTCAATAATTATTTATTGAGTTCCTATTATAAATCAGGCCTGAGCAAAATAGACATGATCATAGGCTTTAGAGAACTTAGAAACTACTAGGGTTGGGAGGGGGAGTTGACAAATAGTGGTTACAGATTATGCACATAAACTTGGCAGCAGGAAGTAGTGGTTAAGCACACACTCTCTGGACCCAGACGTGGCTTTGAGTCCTGGCTCCACCACTTGCTGACTATGGAGTCTTGGGCAAGTTACTTAATGTTGATGTGCTTCAGTGTCTTCTTCCACAAAGTGGCTGTGTTTTGGAGTAGAACATAGAGCAATCTGGCACACAATACAAGCTATATGTTTGCTATTACCATTCTTTTTTCTTAAACTATCTTTAAGGACATGGGGATATACAACAACACCAGATGACCTTGCCTGCATCTGGGAGTGGGGATTTGGAGAACTCTTTCCTTTTCTAAGGAAAGGACATTTGAATTGGGACCTGCAGAATGGGTAGAATTTCAGTGGACCAAGGGAACTGGAGGAGGAGAAGGATTGAAGTTCTTAACGAACTTTCTGAGGAAAGGGTATAACATGTGCAAAGATGCTGAGGCAGGAGGGAACTAGGCACCTTCAGGCCCCCAAAGCAGCCCAGGGTATCTGGAGGAAGGAGATGTGGAACTACAAGAAAAGAGGGTGATGATCTTTGCTTACAGTGGAGACTTGAGTTTGTTTATATATATTTTGTCTTTCCCAACTCGACCCCTCTCAATCAAGGGGGGAAGGTATTTTCCATGTTTTCTCTACTCAGCCTTGCAAATAAAAATTATTCACAAGTGGCTCTACATATATAACCAAAATGAAACATTCTGTCTTAATATTAGATGTAAATTAAATATCCTCTTGATGCTCAACTTATCTTTTTGTGTGCATTATAATCCTCTATTTGTGTTTATGTTCCACAGCCAAAGTGCTGCAACTAGCTGGAAAATATTTTTTATAATACTCGATACAAAAGAGGTGGGGTGAATGGGTACTAATTAAACCTAAGTAGTAAGAGACTTAAGGCAAAAGAGATTTCTGTATCTCTCCTAATGGGATGAATGCCATGTTCCAATTCCTACTTTATGTAAAATCCATTATACAATATGTAAAATAATTCTCCAAATCTTGATTTTCTCAATTGAAAATGACCCTGAGCATAAACTATAAGAAGAAGAAGGTTTGAATTTCTTGATCTTTGGCACTCCTTTGTTCTCTCAGTACGTGGTGTCTTAAATCAGCAGAATAATTTAGAAATGGTAGATATTGAAACAACTAATTTTTCTTTTTCTGTAATCTGCATAGACTTCAAAATGCCTACAAAGCACAAAGTTCCAGTTCATATAATTTGTTGGCAAGGATAAAAAGAAGAAAGGAAATTATTTCCTAAGCGCGTGAATCAGTCTAGCTTTAACAGATATTTTTCTGTCATGTGCAGCCTGAGGGCTTATGCCTATCTGAGTTTTATTTGACAATTACCACTTGCCAGCATAATTAAATGATAATTTATAAATACTAAGAAAGCATAATGGGGAAGAGCAAATAGGTGCTTATCAGGGCATTGAATAAAGTTGATCTGCTTCACTGGCAATTTTCATCTCTTATCTTGGTTGTTAACTGGTCTCACTTTGTGTGTGTGTTTTGTTTAGGTTTGGTATTTGTTAGGGTGTTATTATCTACCCTGTATACACCTTTTTCCCCCATAACAAATTCTAGTATTTCTTTTGGTATTCTTTTTGCAGCCACTGTATTTATGAAATATTGCTTTTATTTTAATTCATGTTATAAATTTAGTACTTAGAATTGCACACATTACTAGAGAAACCTTAAATAAATTACTCATTTTTGTTTGTCTCCCCTCCGTTTTTTTAGTGAATAGGTTCTTTTCTGTGTTGCTGTGTGTGCTATTTTCTTTTAATCATTTTTTTAATCACCTGGGTTTCACAGTTATAGTCCATAGAGTATCTTCATCTATTACCTAAAATGCTGGCAGACTTTTTTGTAAGTAAGAGAGAAAGCCCACATGTAAGCTGTAGACTCTGGTGAGGAGGGCTTCCTAATCTTGTACAGATAAGAATGATAATTTATATGCAGCATGGACATTTTGCCATGTTCCTACTGAATATACAAATTACCGAAAGAAAGAATTCTGTAGGATAGATGGCTTTTGTCCTATCAGTGTCTCTTCTCAAGTTTCCTTACCTATCATAAATATTAGGGCAATCTCTGCAGAAGCTGTTAAGCCAGGGACAGAAACACATATTTGTCCTGGGTAACCCAGATAAAGCAGTACAAGACTAATGTCTAGTTGAATGGAAACAAATCAGCAGAATGAAAAAAAAATCCATTCCATGCCTTTAGAAGAGCAGGTTTGAGGAAGGCAAGAAGGTTTGAGGAAGGTTTGAGAAAGCAAGACACATCAGTGGGTCATGAAGAGACTAAGCGCTCTCTCTCTCTCTCTCTCTCTCTCTCTCACACACATCATGAAATTAAATAATGTTAGTGTCTACTGATTAGGGTTGTGGCGCTTTGAGTGAAGAGTGTGGCAATGGCTGATCAGGAGAATAAAAAAATAAAGGGCTTTGGTGTTTAAAATCGTCAGTTCCAAGAATTATTCAGCATTTTGTCCTTATAAATAGCAATTATTTGCCTTTTTCAGAGCTGAAAAATTATCTTTCATATTCAAATATTTAAATATACAGTGCTGTCACTGGGGCAAAAAAGAAAAAATCCTAATGTCAGAACAGATTTTTATACAAGGAATAATTTGAAAGTGGTGGATTAGTTTCCACCTTTTGAAACACAGTGCTTTCTGTAATCTTCAAACATTATTTAGGATAATGGAAGCCATCATCCTGGTTCTCAAATGTTAGCACTTCCATTAGAATTTGCACTACCTCTTATTTTTTATATTAAAATACAAGGCTTAAAAGGTATTATCTTACTAAAGGGGGGCAATTGTAGAGATGATTTGATTGAATAAAGGGAAAAGCTGTACAGGCCTTTTAAGATCAAGGATGTATTGATGGAAAGCTATCATTAGAGACAATTAATGTTCTCCAAGGGAAGAAATTGATTATGGACAAAGATGGACCCTAAGGAGCAGATATGTCTTAATGCTCTAAGGCCTTAAGGATTATACATTTCATTCACAGCATCTGTGTTTTAACCCTTTGTAGTGACTAGAATACTAGCTTATTGCAGAATGGCATGAATTATTTTTTAAAAAAGAGAGCGTGCCTTGTAAAGGGTGTTATAGTGATTGACATTTGACTCTTTAAACAAAATAATTAAATTTATGGTATCTTTTCTCTATTTTGCCCTTTAGAGTAGATCTAGATGTAGATTTATAGAAGAATGAAATTAAATAGTGATGGCTGGTCCTCAGCCTCATGGAAGTGTGGTAATGCCCAATAATTATGGTTAAAGACATGCTTTCATAAGGAGCCCCTGAACTTCAGCTCCATTTATGTTTCCAAATAGCATATCCCTTTAACTTTGCTTGTCCTTCCTATAGATCTTGTACAAAGCATTCATCATGTTGTTAGCCAGTCCCTAGCAGCCGTGGATCACAATTGGGTACTTAATAAGGTGGCAACCCTACTGAGAACATTTCACGTAATTATTCTTAGCAGAAAGAAGATTGTTATGGCTTTTTTTTTCCTTTTTGAGTTTGGCAAAATTCCAGGTGATTTAGTTTGGGCTCCTAAAAACCTGTTATATATCATTGGTGAATTACACATCATGTATGGTCTGCATCCTTCCCGTAGTATATAGTGCAGGCCAGTAGAATGAGTTTAATTGTACAGTCAGCCTCCTCACATTGGGGCTGGCCCTAGAACAAGTGGGTGATGCAAACTGATTTTTGGCTGAAGGTTTTGAAGAGTGTCAATGGGAGTGTGGACATGCTTTTTGAAGTCATTCTCTCTCAGGACTTCACTGCTCATTCTGATGATGTGTTACGATGACTGTTAAGTAACAGGAGAAACTTACATAGAGAAGTAGTAAATAGCTGATCCAGAGAGCACTGCGATTTTAAGTATTAGCTGAGGGAAGGGAGTTTAGACCCTGGACCCTAAGTTCGGACTTACAGAATTAAGAAATAACTATCATTAATTAGCCCAGACCATTAAAATGGTTTGCACTTCAAATTCTCACAATTTAAGGCTATGTCTTGATTCTTGCGGACATTAGACATAATGCACGTCACTCACCACCACTGAATGAATTTTTCCAAAAATTTCAAGCTATTTAGAAATAATTATTTAAAGGAAACAGTGGGCAAATAATCATGATACATTATATTATGGTCCTACTAGACTATGAGTTCAACTCTCCCAGCTGATATTGCCAGCTAGTGTCTCTCAGAACCGAACACTAAGCACCAACTCAAGGGCACATAGTTTGCTGACTGGGCAAGTGGCTTTTTCTGAAAGACAGGGGTCTTACTGTATGAGAAGATAGTTTCCTCTTAAAAGAAAAATAGAGCACAGAATATTCAAATATCTAAATCAAAGACAGATTATGGTTAATTTTTCATTTAATTCTGAGAAATCAGGAAGGACATAGTGGTGGTCTACAGTTTTCATTGGCTACACTGCTGTTGAAAGGTGGCATAAGGGACAAAACTTTAGATAGAGAATGTTTGTGAAAAGAGTGAGTTTGGAGGGACAGTTACCAAATACAAACTCCAACTAACCATAAACTCCTCTGAGGTTGTGAACCTGGGTGTCTAGGGAGATGGTGATGCCATTAGCAAAATACAATAAAATAAGGAAGAAGAATCAGCGGGAGGAGGCATATTGCTTTTGAGTTTCTGGTCAATGCCATGCAGAGATGCCCAGCAGGCTACTGGAAATAAGGATTTGGACTTCAGGAGAGAGGTCAAAGTTTAGAATACTGGTTTGGAGATATAAAACAGAATTTTAAAAAAGTAAGTGAAAGAACAGGATAATGCTGTAACTTGTAAACTATAAGAGAAGAAACTTTCAGGGAGAGAGTAGTCAGGTGCCTTTAATGGCTCAGGGATATCAAAGAGAATGAGAATCTAGGAAAAGGCCATTGGGTTTGTTCACTGATCGTAGGCTAGGAAGTGAGATCCTCTTGGTTTTAAATCCCAATTCTGCAATTACTAGGGGAATTGTATATCCTTGAGGATATACCTCATCTCTCCAAGCCTAAATTGATTAACTTATAATTTAAGAATACTTCAAAATACCCATTAAATTTGTTTGAAGTATTAAATAAGTATTAAGTATTAAATAAGTATCAAAATTCCTAGTTTACCAGGTACTTTTGGAATGGTTGGAGCCATAACCAGATAACTTGGATCAAGGCATGAAAGAGGAGTCAGGAAGTAGAAGATTACAGTCTACTATTTGGAGGTAAAGAAGTGAAAGGTTGAATGTCTTATGGAGGAGCCAGAAATTTGAGTAGCTGAAACACTGAAATTTATAAAGTACCAGCCATATATTCTGTACCCTTTATGTAAAATTATTTATTTACTCCTTACAACAACCCTAAGAGGCAGTGATATCATAGGACACAACTGATATGCAGAGAAGGGAGAAATTCCCCTGAAGTATATATCTAGTAAGTGGCTGGGCAGAGATTAGAACCAAGGAGTGTCTGGCTCATGAGCCTCCTAGCTGCTTCACAGGTCAGTGGACAGAGATGCAAGATTAAACATATTGCTTAAAGTAAGGAACAGAGACATGATCTCAAACCATGCCCATCTGATTCTCAACTATCTGCTTAATATCCTTTCTAATTCCTGATTATAAGATTTTAGAGAAGAAACAGTTTACACTAATCAAAATACTGGACCTAATGGCTCTTAGTGACCTATGGTTTCTGTAGCCAAACCAAGCTGGAAGGATTTCATTTAGGCTGTCCAGAACCAGGAGTTCAGAGTCTGGGAATTATATATTCTGCCTCTTTGAGAAAAGTCTGTGAAATGAGCCCTAATAAGACCCCATAAAACTTGTATGTTTCACACCGAGGACAAGGGAGGATAAATGGGAATAAGCATTCCTACTCTTGGGGACTTGTTACAATATAGTCCCGGATCATCAGAAAGTAGTTGTTCACAGTGGGCTGAAGCCACCACCTAAGAAATAAAACAATGAAACTGACCTAGGTCTGGAGAAAATAGACTTCTGTGTTTGTGCCTGCACAGAATTTAGCACAATCATACTTGTCCTTGTTTAAACTGAACTTCTTAGGACTGTCTTGGAGACTGATTGCTACAGAGCAATGATTCCCAGCATGTATTCTCTGGACCAGTGGCATCAACATCACCTGGGAACTTTATAGAAATGCAGATTCTCTGCCCCACACCAGACCTGCTGGCTCATAAACTCTGGAGGTGGACCCTGGCAATCTGTATTTTAACAAGACCTCCACAGGAGACTCTCATGCATGTTGAAGTCTGAGAACTACTTGTCTGCATGTAATCTGGCTTCCAAGTATAGCCATGTGCCACACATTTCCATCAACTACAGACCATATCAGATTATAATGAAGCTGAAAAATTCCTGTCCTTTAGTGCTGTAGTGGCTGCCTTCACATCCTCAGGCAACACATTGCTCACGTGTTCATATTGATGCTGTTGTAAACAAACCTAATGTGCTATATTATTACAGTATAGCACACACAACTCTTCAAGTACATATCCATTGTACTTGATAATGATAATAAACAACTATGTTCCTAAATTATGTATTAATTTAATTTATTCAACAAATATTTGTTGAGCATGTACATTGTGCTCAGCTCTGTGCTAAATGTGAACAAGTCAGATGTACATTCTTGATCTCATGGGGCTTGCATTTTAGTCGGAGGAACAATAAATAAGTTGAAAACAACAACAAACAAGCAATAATGGCATGTGAGAATGACAACTGCTTCCAAGTACATAAAGCACAGGCATGTTTGAGTTCTAGAGTAAAGCAGCCTTGGACAGAGTGCTCAAGATAGGCCTTTGAAGAGGAGCCATCCCAGTCTTGGCTTGTTTATCTGAAGATCTGGGGGAAGAGGCAGAGGCTCAGAATATGGGCTGAGTGTGGCCAGTTGCCTGCATTTCCAAGAGGGGTGGGGATGACAGGTAGAGAGATTGAGTGCCCTGCTGATTGTGATACTCCAGCACATTTGGGGAATACTTCTAAGCTCTTTCTTACCAGCTGTCTGGGAATCTCATCATACTCACTTCAAAAACATCATCATTGGTCCCTAGAGAAGGGATATGAAAGCTGTTATAGAATTCCCTAATGACCAATAAAAAGATTATTTCTGAAATTCATAGGGATAAAATTACAATGATCTCTTAATTATTTAGCTATGAAGGAGTGATCTTATACACAGTCAGAAAGTAACAGGAGGATCAAAGAATTGTATTCCACTTAGAGATGTTTTTACAACTTTTAAGTTTGTATAGCATCATAAATTCATTTTGCAGGGTTGTATAATTTTACAGAAAGACAAAATGCATTATTACAAGGAACAAGAGAAAATTGAAGAGTCAAGAAGACAAAACAAAACTCAAGGAAAGAATAAATGAGCTTTCTGGGGGAGAAAAGTGAACTCAAGTGTTCTTAACATTAAGTTATAAATTTGTTTTATGACTGCTATTTACATAGATAATAATTTTAAGAGTTTACTTTTTCTATACATGCTGCATTCAAAACTACCTAAATGGCAGAGGAAAAATAAATCAGAAGAAATCTTTGGGCAGAGGCAGCTTTCACCTGTATTATTTTTTTCAAGCTGTGAGCACTCCTTAATTACGAGTTTAAAAAAACATTTAAGATTGGTAACATATGTTGTTGTCAGCATGTATTTAGCACCTGCAGAAATGAACATGAAAAATGTGACAGCACATAGGTGGAACACCCACTGCGTTGACTGTGAACACTGTCAACAAATTTTACTTTGTTAATTTTTTCTTATTAAAAAACTCCAAGAAAAGAATTTAATAGTGCAGGTGTTCAGAGCATCGCAGCAAAATGATATAATGAAGGGGGAGGTTATAAACCTTTAGCATGAGAGCCAGGGTCTGGATCTATGAATCTTTAAGCTTTGCCTGTCACACACTTCACTCTAGTTTTCTTTCAGGAAAAAAAAAAAGAGGGAAAAAAAGCCTCTCTGTATGTTGGACTTGGCCGGCTGGTTGTCCTGAGAAGCTTTTTCCCTCCCAGTAAGGGTGAGAAGCCTCCCTGGTTCACTTCCTGCAGATCAGCCACAGAACCAGATAGTCAGCACTTAACATTTTCTGTACAGGGTGTGGTTGGAGATGCTCCTTTTGTGCCTATTTTCTAATAATGAAGCATTGTCGAGGTGAGTAAGAAGTCTCTCACCAGCTCCTTCCATTGCTAAGATTCTATGAGTACAGGTCCTGTCTTCAGGACCCTGTGCTTACTCTTATCTTGAAGTAGAGGCCACTGCATTTAGCCCATGTCTTTCCTCACAGCAAGACACTAGGCAGAGACCAGGCCTTTGGGAAACAGGGTTGGGAAATGATGCTACAGTTGCCATGCCCTCTTCTCTGACCTCACTGGTTCTTCCACTGCAGAATGAGAATCTTGCAGGCTGCTTTCCAGGATCTCCCATCATTGCTTTTTTTGTTTCCTAATTCCTATAAGCCTATTCATTCAACATGAGCGGGCAATGCTTTTCATCTAAAGAGAATCCTCCCCAAATTGAATTTGCCAAGATCAAAACTAAGCACTGAGCTGGGTGTTGTGGCGCATACTTGTAAAGCTGATACAGGAGGATTTCTTGAGCCCAGGAATTTGAGACCAACCTGGGCAACATTGTAAGACCTCATCTCAATAAATAAATAAATAAATAAGTAAATAAACAAATAAGTAAGTGTTGGTAGGTGTGTTGATTTCTTTTTCTATTTTTCTCCTCCCTTCCTCCCTCCCTCCCTCCCTCCCTTCTCCCTCTCTCATTCCCTCCCTTCAGTACTGAGGATTGAACCCA
Organism: Glis glis; assembly: GCA_004027185.1. NCBI lineage: Eukaryota > Metazoa > Chordata > Mammalia > Rodentia > Gliridae > Glis > Glis glis. Next base: position 69,605 of record PVJS01001243.1, read on the forward strand.
AGGTCACTCTACCACTGAGCTACACCCCAGCCTTTTCCATTTTTTATTTTGAGACAGTGTCTCACTAAGTTGCCCAGGCTGGTCTCAAACTTGCAACCCTCCTCCCTCAGCCTCTCTGAGGCTCTGGTATTATAGGTATGTGCCACCATGCCCTGCTGAGGTACATTAACTTCTACTTTGGATACTTTCAATCAACTTGTTTTTAGAGTAGCTTCTCCATTCTCATGCCGCTTACACTCATTGGAGGTGTAACTGCTGTTAATCCTCATTCTAGCAGATTATATAAAAATAATGAAAATTATAATCTCAAAGTATTCTAGTGATGTAAAATAGATTTACATTAAGTTTAAGTTCAGCCAAGTCCCTGCTTCCCTCCACACCTGGACAAAGACTCTTGATTAAGTCAGGGATCTGGCTGCATGGTGTGGAAACCGTTTGTACTTCTCACAGCTGAGAGAAGACCCTGGAAATGACACGTTTTACACCTCTTACATGAGACTTGGTAGCTAGAAAGCACTTCACTCCAGTCCCTCTGGGATGAAGAATCTGTTTGCAGTAATCACCAGCAGTGTTGACAGAATGTTCAAAACCATCTGCTCAAGGGCAAGTGTTTACTCTATCAAATCCTAATATTTTAAGCACACTGATCCCTAGGCCCAGGAGACCTCCTGATGGAGCTTTCCTTGGGCTGCTTGTCAGCCTGCCATCAATTATTATCCCACTACAGAAAGCCTGATGCACCAGCCAAAACTCGACAAGGAGAGGCTATTAGAATGAGAAATGTAGCATCTGAATGCATTTCATTCAATTCTAGTGAGTTATGATGGATGTAAGACTGCTTGATTTGTACAAGACTATTTCTATAATATGTACAATTTTTTCCCTTTAAATTAATTGTAGCTAGGTGTGGTGAAACAAGCCTGTAATCCCAGTACTTGGGAGGCTGAGACAAGAGGATTGTAGGTCAAGGACAGCTTCAGCAACATTGTGAGACTCTCAACAACCTAGAGAGACCCTGTTTCAAAATAAAAAAAAAAAGGGCTGGGGATGTAGCTCGGAGGTAGAATGCCCCTGGGTTCAATCCCCTACCAAAAAATAAAGGTAGAATAAAACTAATTAATTAATTGTTTGTAAATAGGCTTCTTGATTTGTTAGGCTAGAATGCATGCCATCTTCAATATGAATTTGAATAAATTCATGCAGATCTACTGTGCACATATAATTAGGTACAAATATGGACACAGCCAGGAATGTATCTGCAGATTAAAATCTTTTATCAGAATTAATAAAACATAAAATTCAATTGGTAGATTTTTGGTACATTACTCTGATCCTAATAGCTAGTTGTTAAGTTGTTTAAACTGGTCAGAATATTTATTCACTTATATATGCTTTGCTATATATTTATATATGCTTTGCTAGCATAATTGCTCTGAAATATCTCATAATTAAAAGCACATAGAACAATTAGGGAAAACGGCACATGATGGTAAAAACATTACAAAGCCTTTTAAGGGAAATACTGAGAAGAAACCAAACACTAAGTGAAAGTTCTCATCCATAAACCCCCAAAAGGTCAAATACAAATTTTTAATTCCTAATTTTTTCTATTTTTTGTGTGAATTTCATCTTATGCCACTTACTATCTATCCTAGGCCATTGTAAGGTGTTCAATAAGTAATATTTGTTGAATAAATGGATATAGCATTTGCTCTACTATGGCATTAATATTAGCTGGATTTATGTCCCAGGTATATAGGAAAGTCATTGGGGGAATTCTGTGGTTACAGTCACCACTGTCACCATCAATGCAGTTTCACCTAATAGTCAGGGGTATGTGCCACCATATGGCAGGCACTTGTAGCACATTTTCTCATTAATGAAATACATCAGATACGTGAAGTAGCTTTCATTATTATTATAAGCCTCATTTCAGAGATGAAGAAACTAAGGTTTAGAGAGCTACATGGGTTGGTCAAAGTCACACAGAGAGGAAGCGGTAGAGCCCAGACTGAAACCTAGGCAGAAGGCTCGTCCACTCAGCCCAGTGCTAAACCAGAACTATTTAATGTTTACAAAGCTCTTGAGGCCTAAAGAGCATAGATGGAACTGCATGATTTCGTCTAAAGTCCCAGTAGATGTCATCCACACATTTATCAGTTAGACACTTATTGAGGGCCAAGCTCCGTGCTAACCAAAGGGGATATGGAGATTGTCCTCAGAGCCCAGAGCAGTGGTTCTTTACTTTTGACAGTTGCATATTATTTTGAAAATCTGGAGAAAGTCAGAAAATACCATTTCAGAAAAAGGTACAAGTACACAATTTTGCATGCATTTGCAAGGGTTTTTTTTTGGGGGGGGGTTGCTGGGAATTATAGGTTTAGAATTTTTAGGAGAGGCAGTAATGACACATAGCAAAACCTATATAGACATTTAACAAAAATCCTGAAGAGTTGAAAGGGAGGGTATAGTAACCACTTAGATAAGTCGGGAAAATGAATTGTGGAGTTCAGTGCATTAAATAAATTGAAACCTACCTATACAATACCATCTCACCAGCACCTAAGAGCTCTACATTTCAATTGCTCCATCCAAAGATGACCTTCAAGACTTCTCATCTGACAGTTTCTGAGCCTGATTTTCATGAAATGATGCATTATTTCTATGATTTTGTATTTATTTGTCTACAATCCAGACACATTGTGTGTTGCTTCTCAGCATCTCGCCATTAAATGTTTTGTTGGTAGTGTTGCTGGTTCTCATTTTAACTCTTATTGTGTGTCTGTGTCTTCCTGTGTGTGTTTGTGTATGGAGAGAAAGAGGGAGAGAGGGAGATTTAGTAAACACATAAACACACAAATAAACTCATAATTAAGAGTACTGGCTAATTGAATTTCTTAGATCATCTGAACCTTTTAGATCAGTTATTTAAGGTTTCAGAGCTTCAGTTTCCTCATCTAGACTAGAATACCTATTTCTCAGCATTATTATAAAGATTAAGATAATGTGAAAAAGTATCGGTGCTTTATCAAGCACATTTTAAATGCATAATAATTAATTCATTCCCATCTCTGTTCTCTTTTCCTCAACTTGTTTTTTAACATTTACATGTATATATGTGTATATGTGTTTTGTGTATGTATGTGTGTATATATTTATATATACATATTTATATATTTATAATATATAGTATATATATTTTTATTTATATGTGTATAATTTGTAAAAGGGAACAATATTAGTAACCTTGGTCCACAGTGAAGAAAAGGTAAAATAATGGCTTATTCATATAAAACTCCTTGGAGAAAGGCTCCCTGAAAAAATTAACTTGTATTTCTGTTTGGATATGTGCTATTCATGTTAATATTACTTGAGAAAAGGCTACCAGAATACCCTATAATTAAAATAAATAGTCTGGCATAATAGTTTGCTACTTAAAGATTTTAAAAAAGGTTACTTTATTTTTTGTGTACATCTTGAGGGCCAGACTTTTTGGGTCCTACTAACATATGTAAAGAATTCTGCAGTGGAGTCCTCTCCCTTAATATGCTACCATTTATTCCTTCAAACACCTATGTGGTGGTGGAAACGAAGCATTGTCCTAGGTGCTGGAGGGACTGTCTGGAGTAAAAGAGCTATAGACTGAAGATAAGACTAAATAATCATAAATAATAATTTAATGCATGTGTGTATACAGACAACAATTGTTCTAAAGAATATTGTATATCTCTGACAATGGGATTTAGAAATTATATGCAAAGTCACTCCCTAAAATTACACCTTTAAAAATTAAGGAAGATAATAAGTATAAAATACATATTAATTTCCAATAGACTATAGAGCCCTATATTGATGCAAAGGACTATCATATCTCAATTCCCAGGATTATCCCCAGAAATAAAATGAGGACTTCTATAAGGTGTATTTTTGTTCTTTGCTTAGTAACAACATTAATAATAAAGATATTTAATATGTTTTATAAACAGTGGCTTCTAAAAGTACGGAGCATTTGGCTTTGCCCAAATGGCTGTTTTTTATTGAGAAGTCTTCTGAGAGCTGTGAATTTGTTATTTACTCTTATTTACTCAATGTGTTCTGATCTCTGTTGGCCAGGAATTCTCTTTCAAGAGCCCTGACTCAGTCATTTGGATTTCCTCGAATGGCAGGAATCCAGAAGTAGCAGTCACCTATGGGGGGATGTGGGAAGCAGAGTGATCCCTGAAGCTCAGAGAGAAGAATACCGGGCCTTCCCTGATATTTTTCATGCGCATAGCTTAATAGAGATTAATGGCTTTACCCTTTGGGAAACGAGGATATAATATGAGGATGGCCGGCAGGGTTATGTATCTTGGGTGGGCCTTAATCACAGAGGCCATGAATGTCTAAACAGGGCAAATGGAAACTAAAATGTGTGTTCAATTTTTCTGCAGGCTGTAAGGGAAAAGAGGAAATGGCTTAAGTCCCTTTGGGAATAAGTGTCTTCCTGGCTCTGTGCAGACATTCAGGGCATACTGCAAGCTGTGAGCTTCTCTGAGCGAGCCTGTGTCTTGCTTTTGACTCGCTGAGCCCCTTCCCTCTGTTGCTCCATTCTTCCAGCTGCTTCTGTGAACTCTCCTCTGTCGTGTCTCATCCCCCAAGGCTGCTCAAATGTGATTCCCCGGAGTCTCCCTTCCTCTCCAGCTGCATCTGTTCACCTCCCCTGCTGATCGATCCACTTCTTTAGCTCAAGGACAGCGAGAGGAAATGATTCCAGCAGCTAAACAGCTTTTATGCAGAGAGAATATTTAAATATTCTCAGTTTGCATGATTCTCCTTCACCTCATGCTATGATCAGAGGTTAATGGAGACAGTTTGAGGCTTCTCTCTGTTGGTGGAAACCAGAAGACTTTCAGAAATGAAGGCCTAGATCTTGCAACACACCTCCCCCCAAAAACATAAATTTTCATATAGGAGGTGGAAATATTTTTCTTCATAAAATAGGTCTTTTTAGGTAGCAGTCCCATGTTCCATTTCCCCCCTTACTCTGGATAAAGGTCCAGCCAAATTAGAAGATGTTATTACTATTTATTATTTCTAGTAGACAGAATTGTTAAATGGGCATCATATTTTAGATGTTTATAGCACTAAAATCATTTTTATATATAAGATGTATTTTACAGTGATATTTAATGAATATTTGCTTTTTTGAAGTTAGTTTATTTGTACAAATTTAAGCTGTCAGACACTGTCCAAAATCACCTGCCAGGCAAGCTTATTACAAAGTGCCTGACCTCATACATAATACCCCATATATATGTAAATATGTGTGTATATATATATACATACATATGTACACATGTATATATACATGTATATACACACATATGTACACACATACATGTGTATACATCCTCCATGAATCTGTCCAATATACATATTTATCTTTTAGTTAATTATATGTATCACCCTATGTTGCTGCATCAATTTTCTTATCTATTTCCTATTCTTAGGCATTTACCTTATTTGTTTTTCTGTTGTTGTTGCTGTTGTTAACTTCCCTCCTCTTCCCTCCTCTTCCCTCCCTTCCTTCCTTCCTTCCTTCCTTCTTCCTTCCTTCCTTCCTTCCTTCCTTCCTCCCTCCCTTCCTTCCTTCCTTCCTTCCTTCCTTCCTTCCTTCTTCTCTTTCTCTTTTTTCATTTGGAAATTTCCTTCCTACTTTCATACCTTTCTTCTACCCTTTTTCCATCCTTTATTTTTTCCTTTTTTCATAACTTTGAGAGGTACTGAGAACATTTTATGTCCATTTTTCTTTATCTCTTTGAAGTGCTATATTATCATATAATCTCCCCAAATGAAATTCCAAGGTTTAGGATCTGAACAATGCCTGTCTAGCTTCTTTTCTCCAAAGTAAATTTTTAATGGTACTTTTAAAAGGTCTTTTGTTCTGTTCGCAAGGCTATAATTTTTCTATTTGATAATTTCATATTTAAACTTTCTTATATGTAAACTGGCTATCTTCTTATACTGCTTTCCAGTAAAATCTGGGTAATGACATAATATATTCCTTTCAAAGTATTACATATTTTGAGTAGTAACCCAACCAGTGAATATTAGCTGAGTGACTATTTTTTGCTAAGTATTTTTCTAGGAATAATAGGGAGGAAAAAATACAGTGATAAAGGACAAGGTCCCTGTATTCAAGGCAGTCCAGTAAAAGGTAATTGATATGCAAATGAAGTGCATTATAACATAACAAGTGTAATGGAAATATATACAAAGTTCAGTGAAGCCACACTGGAAGTGAAATAATTCATCAGACTATGGATTAAAGAAAACTTTTTATCATGGAGTATCATAGAGGAAAATTTTACCAGTTACATTTGTCTCTTGTTTTTTTTTATTTTTTGTTTTGTTTTTCTGATTCTTGTGGATTTCTCTTTTCTGTTTTTTTTCCACCAACGCAACTCTATTACTTTCATTTTACTATAATACCACAGGCTTCTACAACTCTGTGGTATATAATGACACATGTCTATGTGACACTGCATCTACGCACATTATTACTATGGTGTTCTTCATAGGACTCAAAGTGCAAAGAGAATATGCAATGCTGAAGGGGACAATGTCATCCATGCTTTAGTTTGGGTGTCCAGTTAGTGATCATACAGTCTTAAGTTTGAGGTTGAGCCTTTCATGCCCAACCATGACAAATCTTAAATTGTTTTGCCAGGAAATCCATGGAATGACCTCATGGGAGAGAGTGTCTTAGGAAGAATGGACTCTGAAATGTCCCTTTCCTTTCTCCTGAGTATTCATCAAACTGTACAAACCCTGACCTTTCTGGTATCAAGATCTTAGGCTCTTTCTGAATGATGGTAATGCAGAAAGGTCCTGGGTGATGGAGAACAGAGTGCATTTGGCTTTGTCTTCTGCTAGTTTTAACAGTTCACGTACTTAAGAACTACTTTAATGCTTGGTTGGATTTAGCATTTTTCAACAAGAGCCCATATATAAATGCTCATTTTTCCTTTTTTGAAGATTCTTTCTTTCCCATGTTTCTACTACTCTTCCTTCCATGCTTTCTTTTCTCAAATGTGATTACATTCGTCTATGAGTGCAGGGATTCCGTTCTGTTCATCTTTGTGCCCCATACATATAGCACCAAGTGCTGGCACATGATAGGGCCTCAACAGATGCTTACTGTATGAATGAAGCATGCTCTCCTTGACTTTTGGACTGCCCTAGATGCCCAATGATAGGAAGACATCTTTATGTACCCAGATTCCCAATTTGCGACCCCACTCGGAGCCCACCAGAGCATTTTCTCTGACACCATGTGTTTGTTCCACTAGAGGGCACTGTTTTGTCAGAGGCTCTTCTAGCCTTTTCTTCAATCCCAAGAAAGATGCCTGAACTTTATGATCCACTCCCAGATTCAAGCTCTTAATATGTCTGTTAATGAATGATTCCAAGCTTCCCATCACAATTATGCTTGCAAATATATAACGATAGTAAATTGTGATTAAAGAACAATTTAATAAGATTAGATGCAAGTTAATATATATTAGTGATATGATAAATATGTATTAATAACAAAAAGGCAGATACTAAATAAGAATGCTCATATGCATTAAGGTAATTTCTTTATGCTTATCTCTTTTTTCAGATTTTCTGCTGACCAAAACTAGAAGGACAAGTAGTTTTCATTAAGTCTCAATGTTTCATATTTGCACTTTTATAATAAAAGCATTATCATGTGACTAGGGAAATTCTAAGCTAAACATGTTATATCCAAATTCCAAAGGTAACTTCAGTGGAAGTTTATTGTGAATAAGAATGGCAGCATCAAATTTTCTGCTATTTTATTAAGCTATAAGAGCTACATTTTATGAAAAGTTTCTTCTTCCTTCATCACTTTTAATTCCACCAAACTACTGACAGGTAGAATCAAATAAGTTCCTGGACTCTAATATCAAGCAGTTCAAGTTTTCAAATATTTCCAACTTGCATGTGAATCAACACAGAAGATATGTGAGGAGACAAAGCTGCTCACACTGTCAGCAAGCTTCCAAACACATCATTAGCCCAGCGGAGACTTGGGAGCCCACCGGAGCTATCTACGGAAGTTGCAAAAGAGGGAGAAGCCAACAGGGAGGGCATATCTTTTCCCAAGTTTAAGTCCTTAACTCTGAGTTATGTCATAAAATTGAAAGAAAGGGGAAGCCCCAGTAAACCCTGCCAACAATTAAAGAACAGAACGTAAATACATGAACTCTCAGAGTCCTCTCACAAGAATTTTTGTGATAACCAGTAAACTCTTTTACGTTATGCTTAAACATTTTTTGAAGTGGGTGTTTGTGTGCGTGCGTGTGTGTGTGTGTGTGTGTGTGTGTGCGCATGCCAGGCTGCAAAGTCATCTGTGAACTGTTTGATTAAGCTCACTCTGATTAAAAAATGTAGGCTTAAATATCTGTTGATTTTGTGACAAGCTATGGATGTTAATTGTGTTCAATGGTTTTATTTTGTATTCCCAGGACAACAGGATCTTATATGCATAACTGTGGTTTGGGAAAGGAACAAAAGTATAATATTTTAAAAGAAACATGTATTTCTTAAGTTAACCAGATGTTACAAGACTACATACATAAGAGGCAATAAGTATGAGAGAGAAAAATTTGGAAGAATTAGAAAAGAAATTGAAGGGCTCTCCATTCACAAATTTACATCCAGCAAAAATGGATGGTAGTTTTTTGTAATGAACTTGATGTGAAATCCAGAGACTATCTAGCTTCCTATTCAATAATACCAACATTTATATATTTGTAAATGACACCATTTCTCTTAGGTATTATGCTACTTTTTCCAGAGGGCTTTTAAACTTTTAAGAGGAGAAACCATTTTTTTCATCTATTTGATGTAGCAGATAGATTATTTATGGAGCCAACATGTTGACACACTATAAACTGTAAAAAATGAAGCCTAATAAGGTTAATTGTCATCTGAACCTTTCTCTGTAGGCTGCAATCTGTGAGCTTTGATTGTTTCTCTGGGGGGAACTTTGCCCAGATGGCGAAGTCCTCAAGGCCCTGACCCACAAGAGGCCTGTGGAGATGGAGAACAAGGTGCTTCTCCACAGACTAATTAATTTACTACTATAGCACCTGTTCCGGAATAGATAGGGCTGGAAGGGAAAGCAGTCCCTGGGCACAGTGGCAAGCTCACTGGTAAATGGATTTCAGCTGATTATATTAAGCTGATGCTTTGATCATCTAAAGGCGTTAAAATGGAAATATGTTTTTTTTCTGATGTTTGGCTTCGGTGAGTGTGGTTTGTATTATTATTATAAATGTTGGGTAATAGAAAGGCTGCTTTAGACTTCAGCATGTCCCATTTAAAGAGTGTGCAGCATATTTGTCTATTTCTTTTTCCAGTTTCAAAATGCATGTTGTCATAAAGCTGCACCTTTTAACAATTCTGCTTTCTTGTTTCCATTCTATTCCAGCCAAATTACTAGCTGGAAATCAGACACCAGCACAGATTCCTTTTAGCTGGAACATTTTATTATGTACTCACACCTTTAATTCAATGTGTGTAATTAGGCTTTAATCAGCTGAACACTATTTGTGAAAAAATATCAGACACTTCTTTAAATAAAATTCTGCTTAAGTCATGCTCTTAAGCTTTGGTGACTAGTTACTGGCATGAATAAGTCCTTGTGTAAACAAGGCTTGGTAGTAAATGGATTGACAATGTGAGTCTTTCTACACTCAATTTCACTTTATTGCCTCTTTGATTCCCAAAAGGATTAGAGGTGATTTTTTTCAGTCCTTTAGATGCCATAAAACTGTTTCCCTTTCCAAATTAATACTATGATCTTCCATGTAATGTGTTTGGCAAACATGCGGAATTTATAAGCCCACTAGTCTTATGTTACATAGTAATGGAGATAAGAATATGGTACCTTAGATGCCATGTCCTGCCCATGGCAGCTTTCTCCAAGGTTTAAAATGGTTTTTAAAATAGAAAAACATGCTTGAGCATGTGGAAGACACCCTAAAGAATGCTAATGATTATACTACTGGGTAAGTTAAATGATTTGAACAATTCCTATTACCATTACTGAATTACCATTACCATGTAAATTCTGATATGCAAGAGGAAAGTGCTATTACCATTATGATAGGTAAAACTGGGCCTTTTTTTCAGGAGGCTATCATACAGACTATGAAAAAGAGCAAGAACAATAAAGTTAGCATATAAACCGGAGGTTTTATCCTTATAATCCTTGGAACTGTCTGTTCTGTGAAAGAAATTGAAAATTTCTTTTCCTTGGGTTTCTCCTCCAAAACTCCAAAAGCATCTTTAAATTTTTTTGTTTTAGTGGATTTGTTCAATACACAGTATTTTTGTAAAAAGAAGTATAAAAATGTATGTAGTAAAAATAATTAATTCAGTGTTTCTACTCCTGGCCCTGGTCTTTCTACCCAGCTCCTAATGTTGACCAGTTCATGTGGCCCACCAGAGGTCTTTTAATGGTTTTTGAGAAGAACTACAGAAAATTTGGGACATTCCCAGGGATTTGCTTCTATAAGTAATATTGCTCTGAATATCTCTTGGCTGATGGTGCAAATGTACCTGCAGTATGTATTCCAAGAAGTAAAATGAGTCATAGGAGTGTGCACTTTGAATTTGGACACATATTGTTAAGTTGTGGTCCATATATGATGTATGAGACTCTTTCTGCACAACCAGGTTTGTTTTCTCCCAAACCTGAAAGTTAAATATTGTATCTTACTCTTTTAATTTTCAATTCGTTATCACTAAGGTTGAGTCTCTTTACAAATGATTAAAATCGACTTCATTTTCCTTTGATGTGAACAGCCTGTTCATGTCCTTTGCCAGTCTCTCTGTTGGGCCATCAGCTTTATTTTTATGGGGTTGAAGAGCTCTTTGTGGAATAAGGAAATGAGCCCTCTGTCTGCCAATACGCAGCATGTGTCATTTTGGTGGCACTTCCCTTCATATCTGTCTCTCATTTACCATGCCCCCTATTCCTCTTCTTTTATCACTGGCAGTCTGAATTTAGGGTTGCTTAATAACTCCTGGAAACTAGAAATGATAATGTTGTGGAAAAGGGGTTAATTTAGGTGGTTTTGTAACTTTGACTTTTGATGAAGTAGGAGGAGAAGGACTGAAAGGGCAAAATTAAAAAGAGGGTGAAGGGACTTCGGTGATTTGAAAGAGGGGCTTTTACACTGACAAGACCTTGAAAAAATAGTGTTTATACAAAAAAAGCAATTTACTTTACCCATAATTTTCTGCTTTTCTTTTGTCATTATTACAGGTATTTGTGTTAGAGTAAGAATTCTTTTTCTAGATGTTTTTGCCATGAAGTCCTATTTCTGTGTTTTGGACTTCCACAATTTGTGGTCATGAAATGGCAGGGATTGTAAGGTCACATATGCAGCACAATGGCCTTGACCCCAATGAAATGCGGAGAGAAAGAACAGCATGATTAACATCTCTTGGTTAAGCAAAAGTAACTTTATATTCAGCTCCATAATGATGGAAAGTAAATACAGAGACAGGTTTTAGACATGGATGGCTCTGTATCAAAGTGAAATATTTTTGCCATGTCCCAAAGTTAGCATCATCATTATTATCTTCGGAGCAATAATTAAAAGCTTGGGCTCTGGAGTCAAACAGCTTGGGTTCAAATCCTGGGTCTTCCATTTATCTGCATGACCCTGGTTAAGTCCTCATCTTTAAAATCAAGAAAATAAGAGGAACTACTTCTTAGGATTGTTAAAAGGATAAAAGAAAATAATGCATGCATCTGCCATAAACTCCATCCATGTCAGTTCTTATTATTAGCTTGATTCGTTATCAGAGTATTTATAAAATATTATCTAAATTATGCTATACTCGAACCAGTTTAAAATAAGTGAATGGACACTTATGACACTCATACATGTGCTAAAATATGCTGCAGTCTTTATTATACCATATTTGCATCGTTTCTGGGTGAAGTTACCTCATGGTATCTTTCTCTTTTTGGAATTCTTTTTTTTTGTTGTTGTTGTTTTTTTTTTTTGTTTTTTTTTTTGCGGTACCGGGGATTGAACCCAGGGGCGTTCTACCTCCGCGCTACACCCCCAGCCCTATTTTTTTATGCTTTATTTTGAAACCGGGTCTCACGAAGTTGCGGAGGGCCTCACGAGGTAGAGAGAGAGAGAGAGAGCTGAGGCTGGCTGCAAACCCCGATCCTCCGGTCTCCACCTCCCAAAGTACTGGGATTACAAGCATGCGCCACCACGCCTGGCTCTCTTTTTGGAATTCTTATCCAAACCTGGTTTAAAGGTAAAGACCTGGTTTTGTAGTAATCAGGTTGAAAGTAGCCATGGGCAAGGAGCCTCTTGCGTGCATCACTAGACTTAGAGTGAGTCCTGGCCCACTTCCTGCCCCTCGGTCCTCATTGCAGACATGTGTTTACTTATGCAGTTCCTTCAATTTTAAATGCTATTCCTTCCTTTACCATTCATGTAAAAACATATACATCTCCTTCTATCTGTCAAGGAAATCAGTAGCTAAATTTTATTATTATAAGTCACTCCTGCCGATGAGCAAGAATAATGCCAAGGAACACTGCTAAATTGGATATGACTATCCAGTATTATAAAGGAGACAAGTGTGTTTATTTATTAGTTTTAAGTGAATGACTTTCAATCACTCCAGTCAACATTTCTGATATGAATGTTTTCACATGAAATGATTGCTATTGTGTTGGTTAGTTTTGCAAATCAGAAACTATTTGCAGAACACCATTAGGGCAATATATCTTATCATAATATTTGCCAGTACTGCAGGTTTGACAAATTAGTTATTGTGACCATAGTTTTCTATTAACATGAATTTACTGATTAACTAATTTATTTACCTTATGAGAATTCATATAGCACAGCACCAATGTTCCATGACTAAGAGTGAGTGCATGGATTCTTGGTATTAAAAACAACCATCACCCATTGTACACATTTTTGTTCTGACTCTGCATGCCCAGAGTGTTTGATAGGAAATATTATAAAATAATAACTTAGGAAATTAACTAGTAACATTTACAGGCAATGTCTTGAATAAAAACCTACTCCATTTACAAGGATTTCTTCATGAGTGACCGTAGCGTCATCAGAGGAAGATCACTGGAATTATAGTTCCTGACAACTTCATTTTCCCCCCAGATAAACAGTAAAAATATTAATCAAATACAATTTCCATCTATCAAATAGGTAAAATTTTAAAAATAGTAATCTGGAGATCACTATTTTTTATCTGGAGATGCTTGAGAGTGCAGTGAAGCAGGTACCCTTCAGTATAATTTTTTCTGGAAAGTAATTTCACAATACATATTAAGAGCTCTTTTGCTTCTGGGCAAAATGGTGAATAGAGCCCACACATCTAGCCTCCACTCTTTTCAGGTTCCCATTAAATCGCCAATGAAATATAAAAATTGTGAAATGTCAATATCTGGATTATATGCTACCACTACTGTTATGACTGATAATAAGAGTCTGAACCCAGAATCCCACATAACAACAAAATATGGGAAATGGGTGGGGAAGGAAGAGGAAAGAATGACACATGCTGTTTGCCCTCTAACTAGGGAATCCTTAGAGAACGTTCATTTCAGAGAAAACTGCAGATGCATGTGTCTGGGAAGGGGGGTGTGAGTGTGTTAAACTGAAATGTAATCACTAGTCAAATAAATATAGGATAAATGTTTTCCACAATATTAGAGAAAAATAAGACACACAAATGGTTTGAAATGTAAAAGATAAAAAAAGATACAGAAACCGACCAACCAGATATTTCAAATTTGAATTCAAGGTTGTGGGCCACATACACAATAAAACCAATTCAATTTTATTATTCAATTTTTAATTTTAAATGGTGGCTATAAAAGGGGTGCAGGTGCAGTCTGGCAGCCAAGTCAGTGAGAGGAATCATCTGGTTGTCCATAGGCAGGTTTGTCTCTCACACCTGGCCAAGAACTTAGACTATAAGTAACTTTAGCTACCCAGAATGAATGAGTGGGTTCATATCTTTCAGTCTTGAAGGATTTATAATTAAGGATTTTATAAATAAATCTTGAAAGATTTATAATTACCAGGAAATTTGGTATTCTTTCCTATATATACATGTTTTGACCCTAGGAATTTTTAAAATTAAGTATGGAAAGGTTAAGAGAATCAAAATGATAATATACAAATATTTTAGTGTTAAGAAGATATCTGTAGTCAGGTGTGGTGGCATACACTTGTTATCCTAGCACTTGGGAGGCCGAGACAAGAAGATCGCAGGTTTGTGGCTAGCCTCAGCAACTTAGTGAGGCCCTCTGCAACTTAGTGAGACCATTTCAAAATAAAAGAATAAAATAGGGAAATAGGTCTGGGGATGTAGCTCAGAGGTAGAATGCCCCTGGGTTCCATCCAAGTACCAAAAAAAAAAAAAAGGAATCTGTACATGTTTAGTATCTTATGTAAATACATGTTGAAATTAATTTGGTCTGAATCTATTCAAAATCAGTTAATATTGGTCTATTATAGCCTTGTAATGTCAACCTAAATGTAATAAATTGTTAACTTGATATATTAAATTAGTAAGTGATTTAAATTTAAATTTTTAATTTAAAACCTAACTAAAGTTTAAGCACAGTATTGCTTAAACCAAAAGTTATTGGTTTTAGTTTTGGCAACCAAAATAACTCACTGTATTTACAAATGTAAACATTGGGCCTTTTATTTGTATACTTAGGAAGTTTGAGTTTATTAATTCAGATAGCTGAAATACTTAAAAATGAAGCCATGTACCTTAAATTTATAAATGCAGCTTTAAATGCTTAAAGGTGTTAAATCATCAATAAATGGGATTGCACATTACCAAAAGCCCCTTGGAAACAATTGCTAAAATATGCCAAACTTATAAACTAAATTATGAATTTCTTAGTGCTCTACTTAAAAGCATAAGAAAAAGCTATATTTAAAGAATGTGTGAATTACTACATTGAATACAAATTTTGAAACAAAAATAAGCAAAAAATAGGCATTTCTTTAGTTAAAAAACACCCTAAAAAGTAAAAAAATACAACAGATATGATAATAGATAAAAATTTAACAATGTACAATTCAAGGCAAACAGCACCAAGTGGGACAAAGGAGTTCAGTTTATAATAATAAAAAATCTACTGTGGGGATAAAATAATCATGAGCCATTGTGTACAAATGATAGCACTGAAGTTATTAATTAAACAAAATCTTACCAAAACACAAAGAAAACTGACAAAATCCACAAAAATAGGAGACTTGCACACTAATATCTAAAGATGTCTTACAACCTTAAAACAAATTCCTATTTTCCTACCATAAGTTTTCTAGGAATTCACTTAATGATATACAGATTTCCCTTGACTTATGTTGGGGTTATATCCAGATAAACCCATCATAAATTGAAAATATCCTAAGTTGAAATACATTTAATACACCTAAGTCAAAATGCATTTAATACACCATCATTTAATACTGGTCATTTAATACCATCATAACTAAAAAACATGGTAGGCTGTAGGGTATCAGTTGTTTACCTCAAGGGAGCTGCACTGCTGCCACTGCAGTGTGAAAGAACACCATACCACATAGCACTGGAAAAAATCAAACTTCCAAATTGAAAGTGTGGTTCCAACTGAATGTGTGTTACTTTTGCAGCATTATAAAGTGGAAGAATCACTAAGTTAAACCATCATAAGTTGGGGACTACCTGTAACTGAAAATAAACAGAAATCTTTTTATGAAAGAATTTCACTGTTAGTCATAATAGTGAAAATTTACTCAAATATTTAACTTTGGGAAATAATCAAGTCAGCATTATTAATTGTAAGTATCCTTGATCACCTGTAATTACAGTAGTCCTCCCTTACCTGTGAGGGATATATCCCAAGACTCCTAGTGGATAACTACAACTGCAGATAATACAAAACTTTATGTAAACTATGTTTTTTTTCCTATATGTATATACCTATGATAAAATTTAATTTATAAATTAAGCATAATTAAAGATTATCAATAACCAATAAAATAGAACAATTTTAACAATATACTGTAACAAAAGTTATATGAATGTGGCCTCTCGAACTATTTAATTGTATACTATATTCATCCTTCTTATGTGAGATGATACTTAAAGGAAGCACTTTACAGCTTCTCTTTGACATATCCTAATTGTCAGAATTCTTGCAATTTTGGGACCTTATTAAGTAAAATAAGAGTTACTTGAACAAAAGCTCTTCTCTATCAAAAGAATCAATCTGATAATCTAGATGGCTACTCAGTGACAAATGGGCAGGTAGTATATACAGTGTGTATACACTGGACAAAAGGATGATTCACATCCCAAAAGAGTCAGAGAGCAGTATAGTGTGAGGGTCCATCCTGCTCCTCAGGATAGCAGGGGATTTTTAATTTATAAATTGTTTATTTCTGGAATTTTTCATTTATTATTTTCAGACCACTCTTGACTGCAGGTTACTGAAGCCACAGAAAGTGAAACTGTGAATAAGGTGAGACTACTGTATATACAAAATTTGATGTGTGTGTCATAACTTGTATCAGCTTCACAAAGTCACTCTTGTTCTCATAATAAAAAGATATTTAAATAAAATTTTGAGCATCTATGGACTGTGAATAATGCAGCCAATGAAAAGTTTCCAAATACTTTTAATAACATTAAATAATATTAGTTTTTTAAAATTTCCAGCCAGTCTTAATAAATTTAATACCAAGCATAACCAAAATGTTTAATATGTTTTGTGGAGTGAAAATAAGTGAAAAACTCTCTAAATGTGTAACAATTAAATAAGGCCCACATAAAGAGCAGTCTTGAATGTTTGCAAGCCAAATTTTATTCTCAATGTACAAAATACAAGTAAAAAAGGGTCGACTATCCCTTATCCAAAATGCTTGAGACCAGAAGTATTTCAGATTATAATTTTTTAAAAAATTTTAAGTATTTCTATATACATAATGAGATATTTTGGGGACGGGATCTGTATTAGTCTGTTTTCCATTGCTGTGATGGAGTATCTGAGGTTGAGTGCTCTCTAATGAAAAAGAGATCTGCTTAGCTCACTGTCCGGGAAGTTCAAGGGCATGGTTCCAGCATCAGTTTGGCTCTGGTGAGGACCTTGTGCACATGGCATCATGTCAGGAGCCTGGAGGAGAAGGAGCGATCACATGGCAAGGCAGGAAGCCAGAGTGAGATTGGGTCCCAGGAGAACTACATTAATCCCTTCTGAGGGCATGTCCTCAATGATCTAATGACCTGCCCTTAGGGGACCAGTCAACCAGCGCATGAACCCTTGAGGGCCAGACCACATCTAAACCCTAGAAGAACCCACGTCTAAATACAAATTCATTTATGTTTCATAAATAGCTTACACACAAAACCTGAAGATAATGTTATACAATGTGTTTAGTGTGCCTGTGTTTTGATGCCATCACAAGAGGTCAGGTGTGGAATTTTCTACTTGTGGCATCATGTTGGTGCTCAAAAGTTTTCACCTTTGGAACCCTTTAGATTTCACATTTTTGGATTAGGGATACTCAGTATATATGTATGTATATGAGAGAGAGAGAAAGAGAAAGACACTGGCATGACCCATTGCAGCCAATGATCACCTTCTGCTCCCATACCCCCATGCCCATATTCATAAATCCTTCCCATCCTCACATAAATCCTGCACATCCCCAAATCCAACCACTGCCTCATGCTTTGTCTAGCAATTCCACCCCAAAGCAAACTCTCCCTCTACTGTCCTTTAGCACCCATTGTGTCTATAGATTCTTTTGATTCCCAACCCTATATTCTTACTGTTTTTCTAGAACATCTCCTAAATGTATGTCTTGATTTTCCCCAAGATGCTAGTAAACCTTTCAGGATCAGGGAGAGTGAGGCTTACTTCTTTATAACTGTGTATGTGTGCATGTGTGTGGGGGGGGGGTACTGGGGATTGAACCCAGGAGCATTCTACCTCCAAGCTACACCCCAGCCCCTTTTTAAATATTTTTGTTTTGAAACAGGGTCTGGCTAGGTTGCTGGAGGGTCTCGCTAAACTGCTGGGGCTGATCTTGAACCTGTATTCCTCCTGTCTCAACCTCCCAAGTACTGGGATTACAGGCATGTGCCACCAAGTTCAGCTCTTTGTAACTCTTGTCAAAACTGGCACAGTGCATTAAACATAGTAGGCACTGAAAATATTTATTGAAAACAGCCAGATGCTGTTCAGGTTGGAAAAGTTTAAAAAGCAGAGCTTTGGAGTCAAGCCAGGATTCAAATCCCACCACTGTTAATAACTATTTAACTTTGTGGCTTTATGTAAATTAGTCTCTTTGAGCCTTTAATGGTAGTTTACTGCTGTGGTCATAAGTTCTTACTCTATCTTCTCCACTGGATCATTTACTGTTTGACCTTGGGAAAATTATTCCACTCCTCTGAACCTCAGTTTCCTCATTTGTGAAGTGAACACAACAATGCCAACTAGTTCATAGGGTTGTCAGGAGGATTAAATAAAACAAAGCTTGGGAAAGCTCTTAACACAATGTAGAGCCCATGATGAAGTCTAACTCAAAAGATGGAGGTTGTTTTGGTATTTGGGAGGGCAACAGAGGCAAAGAAAGGGCATTGTTTCTGAACCTATTTCACAGACTTCCTATGAGTGTCAAATGAGAAGAGTTTAGCATGGTGCTGCCTTAATAGATACTACATGTTATTATTTAATTTTTTTCTTCAATGGTTTAGCAATACTAACCCTGTAGGTGTTGGTGTTGGTCTCAATGTGTAATTAGTATGATACAAGTTACTAATAAATCATAACTTTCTTCTTTCCTTATTTCTCTTTCTTCAGACTCACTATCCCACTACTAATGCCCCCTGCCTTTTTATGTAATGGTACTGAATATCTGAAGAATTGTAGGGGCACTCTAGTCATGTCTGAATGTAGAAATGGTTTGTAACAAAATGCCCCAGTCCCCACTGTTCCTCTCTGGATTGTCCCTTAGTGGCATTTACATTGTATGTATTATGACTGAAGGATAGATTATATTCAAATTGTAGCAGAACCAAAAGGAATAGCAATTTAATAGCTTGCAGATGTAAAAAATGAGGCCCAGAGAGATTCTGTGATTTAACCAAGGTCACACAGCTTTCTATCTTTGTAGTTTTCTATGTTATGGAGGTCTACCATCCTTTCTTCCCTTGGGCTTAATGATTATCCATCATAATCCTCAGGACCCACATGAGAACTGCACAATGTCCTGCAGAGAACCAAAAACCTGCCTCGTCTCCTGCTGGATTTCCCAGAAAATCCATTTAAATAAAAGTTCTTTGCTTTTATTTTTCCCCAAAAAACACATGTTATTCATTAAAATTACTATTTAATATAAAGACACAAATTAAACAGGGGAGGGAAAGGAAAGCATCTCTTTAGTTTTTTTCCAGTTGCTTTTTGTGCAGGTGGGTTCCTGCAGGAGTCCCCTCTTCCAAAGCCCATCTGGGATGTTAGTTTAGCTCTATTGATGTTTAAGACTCCGTCTTTCATCATAACCACATGCCAAGACAATAAGTAATTGAACCACATGTTTTGCCTTTTTAAAAAGGTGTAATCTCCTTCTGAAGTGTAGAGATGTTTAGCAGGGTTTTTCTAATTTATCTGTCATCACACCACGCGGGCTAGGCTCCAAGCCCCAACAGCAATGTCTCTTTATCACTGTCTTTTGATGAACACCTGTTTCCAGCATACAAATATATCTGCTGAGATGCAAAATTAAAATAATTTCAACAGTATGGGAATAATTAGAAACCCTTTTTTTGAAAGGTCCACCTGTTCCAAATATCAAAATACCATATCTAGCAGTATGTACATCCTTCACTATATATTCTGTATGCTAGGTATGTATATATTTTGTAATCTCCTCTGATATTCCATTAGCAAAAATAATAAGTATTTTTATTTTTAAATAGTCAATTGTAAGCAATTTTTAAACAATTGGAATTCTCTATATTCATTGAGAGAGACAGAGAAAGAAGGAAATTATTCCAAAGCTTCTTATAAAAAGAAACTTTTAAATGCTCTATGATTTATGATTGATTATGTCTTTTGTTAAAGACTTGACTTCATAAAGACAACAATGATTTGCAAATCTTTAGTTACAATAGATATTATTTTTAAAGGAAAATATATAAGGAACCTTATAAGAAAAGTTTTTTGTTGTTAAAGCTTGGTACATTAAAACATTTAAATCAATTGATTTAATATGAAAAATTTTTTATAATTTGCATTCATGTTACTTTATATTTAATGCTTTATCTGGCAAATATATATTACCTTTCCCATCAACCATGAGCTGGGTAGTTTGAGACTTCAAAGTGAAATTATATGGAAACTGTTATCTACCATTCATGTGGTCCTCACTTGGAGTGGCCCCTTGTCCTACTATTACATGAGAGAAATCCCCATTTCAAAGAATTCATAACAAAACAGAAAGAAAAGAGATAATCCCACATGGATTTTTACACTAGTACCCAGAGTGAGAAATCTTGGTATATAGCAAGCTATATAATGATTTCTATTTAACATTAGCCATACTGGTGTTTGCTCTGGATAGGAAGCTACCCCATATTTATCCAAACACCCAATAACGCAAATTCACAGGTGAGAGCCAACACATTTTGTCTTCATTTTTCAGAACGTGAAATCTGAAGTGCCAAATTTTTTGGTGGTTTTTCTGACAACCTTGCAAAAAAGTAAATCACCAATTGCCTGGCCCTTCTGCGCAAACTTGTCCACGAGGCATTATGTGGCTGGCTGCTTTTTAGCTGTCGGGGACATTTTGGGCAGTGGTTATATACACAAGACTAATTACACTAATTAATCCACACCAACATGTGAGCAGTAAGCATGTTTTTACAATTAGGATGTAATTTTTCTAAATCCTTTATTGAGTACATTTAGAGACACAGCAGTTTCGGATTTACCATACAATAGGGAAAGGAGTTATCCAAATTGAATAAATGTGAATTTCAGCTTGGGCAAATAAATTAATATAGGGCAAATGAAACCTACACTTGTGTCACAAATACACACTTGCATAAGAATGATTTTGTCCAAGTAGGTAAATGGAGTGTATCTTTTATAATATTTGAATTACAAGGATCACAGCCAGGCATGGTGGTGCAGACCTGTAATCCCAGTACTTGGGAGGCAACTTAGTGAAACCCAGTTTCCAAATAAAAAATAAAATAGGGCTGGGGGTGTACCTTGGAGGTAGAATGTCCCTGGGTTCAATCCTCAGCACTACACACACAAAAAAATAATAATAATAATAATAATTTAGAAATAAAATAAAATAAATAAATTATAGAGATTTCAAATCACTTTGCTTACTGCAATGTAGCAACATCACATTTTTTCAACTAGTTTTTACTTCTATCATGGGTAGTTATGTTAAGCAGAATCAGGTCCCCCTCCCCTAAAGATATCTACATTTTTATCCCTAAATCCTGGGAATATGTTACTTTACCCAGCAAAAATACATTTGGCAGATATGATTAAGTTAAGGAATTTAAGATGGGGAGTTCATTCTGGATTATCTTGGCAAACCAAATGTAACCACAAGGGCTTTTATAATTCAAAGAAGGAGATGGGAGAGTCAGCGACAGAGTTGTACAATGTGAGGGAGATGCAGACCTCTATTGCTGGTTTCTAAGGTGGAGGAAGAGGTCACAAGCCAAGGAAAGTAGGCAGCACTTAGAAACTGGAAAAGTCGGGGGAAGGGATTGTTCCCTGAGTCGCAAACAGCAACATTGCCCTGCAATACCACGATTCTAGCCCTCTGATGAGAACTTTAGAATGATAGTAAATTTGTGTTGTTTTCAGTCACTAAGTATGTGGTAATTTCCTGTTATAGCAGTAACAGGAAACACAGTTTTTTCTTGGCTTTTCAGATCCTCAAAGTTTCCTCTTCTATAAAGTGCTAATAACATTTACTTCTTATTTACTTCTTATTTTTTCTTCTTTTTACTTCTTATTTTTTCTAAGAATTAATAGATATTGCTTTAAAATATTGCTTTAAATGATCAAAATGTAAAAAATAACCTCTTTTATAAAATCAGTAAAGCTATTTCTACAGTAACTGATGAAACTCTGCCAATATAAGACTCCATCATTTAAAAAAAATCTCCAAATCCCTATCAATTAAGAGTTAATGACTAGAGAATATGGAGTATATCCAGCTTCATTAGGAAGCATCTGGTAGGACGTATCCAAGCAGCCAGAGGAAGGGATTGAATAAATGACCTGGACAGTATAAAAAGCCAAGAACATAAATGATGTCAACAGGGCGGCAGAGATCCAGTGGACAGGAAATTTTCCCAGCAGGGCTGAAGAAAGCAAGAGGGACTCATTAAAAGACCAAGCTAGATTATTTACAGCTTAAATGCCCCTTAAACACTATTTTCCAAAAAAGATGAGTAGACAATTCCTTTTGCTCAGAAGTGCTCAGCACTGAATTATTTTAATTAGAAAGAAAATGAAAACCAACTTAAATATCCAACAATTAGGGAACGATTAAGTAAAATATGATTTAACAATGGGATTAAATATTATAATTAAAGGTACTGGAGAACAGCTTTTAATAAACTTTGGGGGGAATAGATGCATACATGGGGTATTTTAACAAGTATGTAAAAATCTTTTTTAAAAATCCAGGAGGGAATTTACAAGTAAAGATGTTATTGCTGGTTAACTCTGAATGGTAAAGTAATGGTGAGAATGTATACCCTTTTTTTAATTTTCCCTTTTCTAATTTTCTGAAGTGCACATTCATTACTTCCTATAATTTTCCTAAAACAGTACAAACTTTAGAAAATTATACCATACTTTTAAGAGAGGGTACTTTTTACTGAATGAGTTTATTCAATGTCACCATTTCCTAGTTGCTGACCATTTTCTCTCACTTCTGATGTAATCCAGTAGCATTTATTAGATAGCTGCTTTGTTTCAGGTACTTTGCTAGGCAGTGTGAAACACATAACAGTGAATAAACTATTGTGGTTAGCTTTTGTGACTTTATACGCTAGTGAGCAAATAATTAAATGCAAATAATTAAACATTACTATCCACATTTGAGTCTAAAGACAAGACTAGGGGAGGATAGGGAAAGTGAGGTCTGAAACTCCATGGAAGACATAGGGCCTCAGCTGGGCCTTTAGGGAGGACTGAACATGAACAGAGAGATCTGGGAGGATGGATGGGAGTATGTGTGAGTAGAGATGTCCCCAGCAGAGATATAGCAAAGGAGCACAGGGTATGTTTGGAAGACAGTGAATATTCCTAGGCAGTTAGAGTTTGGAGGTGAGAATCACAAGAAGTTTGGATGCAGAGAGAACAAAAAGTTGGACAGAAAGCTGAAGTCCTGCTTATAAAGTGACTTGAAGTGATAAATCTAGACACCAGCTTTGTCTTGACACTGACCAACCAAGACAAAAATTTAAGAAGAAAAGGCATGTAATCATCTATAAGTTGGGCAGCAAGGTAACAGGTTGATTAAAAGTTTACCCCCCCCCCTTTTTTTGGTGCTGGGGATTGAGCATTCTACCTCTGAACTATACCCCCAGCCTTTTTTTTTTTTTTGAAACAGGGTCTTGCTAAGTTGCTGAATTCTCACTAAGTTGCTGAGGCTGGCCGTGAACTTATGATCCTCCTGTCTTAGCCCCTCAAGTACTGGGATTACAGGTGTGTGCCACCTGACCCAGCAATTCTTCATTCAAATGTTTTAGGGTGTTGAAGACATATCCATGGGACAGGTGGCATCTGCATCGCTAATATACACTGGGGCAGGATTTAAAAGAGGTGACTCCCACTGGCCTGTTCCCTTATCCTAGACAGACCCCTAGAATAAATTTTCAAGCAGAACTATAAGATTTAAATTCAGAACCTTGAGTCTGAGTTTGTACTCTCTTCCATATTCAGCCAGTTCCCCCTTCCCCTAACTTGTTTGACTCTCATTTGGTGTTTGCATACATACTGTCTCCTCTACAAAGCCACAGCTCTGCAATGGTTAAGACCTTTGTCTTCTCATGCTTGTTTTTTTCCTTTCTCTTATATTCAGGAGGAGAAGGATTGCCATCAAGTTTTTAAAATAAGTGACAGCATCTCCCTCATTAGTGCCAATTCATGTGCAGCAGCACCCGTTCAGCATTTAAGTGTAAAGATTTCTCTTGGCTTTGGGCTGGACTCTGAAGATATCTGAAAGACTAAAAGCAACATCCTGAGCACTCCAATGTTATCTTACCATTTCCCCCATTTCTGCTACATACTCAGACTGAACAGGTTATTAGGCATAATGTGTTTTGCATGGTTTACAATTTAATTCTCTTTCTTTTTAAAGTGCCAACTTAAGTGTCTGGACTAAGAAAAATAATCCCTTTTTCTTTTAGGAGATTTCTTTAACACTTGGTATTTTCTGCCTCCATCAGTTATCTGATCTTTTGGCAGTTCATGCTCCATTCTCTGAGACTCTTTTTAATGGCATGTTTTCTAAGACTTTTGTCATTAGTACTACCCTTTGGATTCTTTCCAAATTAGCAATCTTTTTTATATAGAAAGAGCCCAAAATTGCATGCGGTTCTCCAGGCAGAGCTTTCGGAGTATGGTGACTAATGGGATAATTGCTTCTCATGTGAGCTTGGGTTCATGGGATTTGTGGGTGTTCACTCCCCTCTCTTCTTTAATCCCAGAGGATGATGTTCACTAACAAATGCTCAGATCTTTTGTTGAGAAAAATTTAACGAGGAAAAGTTTTGCTAAGTAACAAGTTAGATAACGCCAAAATACTGATAGTTATCTCAAAAGAAGGCCATTTCTGTTGGGAAGTATTGTGGTTAGTGGAAAATTTAAGCTCCAACTGAGTAGTATATTTTGAGTTGGATGTAGTAGTAGAGAGGGAGTAGAGAAATTTTCAAGGACAAGAGTTGGTTGGGGTGAGGAGGATACCATATTAATGTCACATTTAACAAGGCACCACTGGAACATCCATGAAAAGTTACCCAAGATATTAGCAGAGCTGAAACTGACATCAGTTAGCATTGTTTATTCCTAGAGATATTTAGATACATTTATTAAATACCTATTCTGTGCTGAGCACTGTTCTCTGTGCTAAGCTATAGATGTGAACAAAATTGTTTGAGTATAAACCAGATTATTCCACTTCCCTGCTCAAATCTCTGGATTCCTCCCCCCTACCCACCCTCCCCATATATATATTAGTGAAATTTGTAGTAATACTTTCATAAATGGACATAGTGATACTCTCATCTATGGACATAGCATTATTATATCCAAAGGGGAAACACATCAAGTGCTCTGTGCATGTGTGTTTGTATCACTTTGAACCTCACTTGATGTATAATTACAATATACCAATAAAAGTAAAATAAATAAATAAATAAATCCACACCCTGGACTCTGGCTTGCAAGGTGCCATGTAATCTAGCCCCACCACTTCTCTTACCATATTGCCTGCCCATTCCTCTTGAAGTCGTTCTACTCCAACACACAAGGCCTCAGAGATTCTACACTGAATAGGAAAGCCGGGGCTCAGGGCAGAGCTCAGAGAGTTACTATCTTTTAAGACCATCCTCTATACCAGGCACTGTGCTAAATTCTTTACAGACATTGTTGTGTCCAAGCTTTATATCAAAGTAGAAATATAGTTATTACTGCACCTATTATTTTTATTAGTAGCAGCTGTTAAACATTACTAGCAGTAATAGTAGATCATTATTACCTTCTCATTAAGAAAGAGAAGTTAGGTAACTAGTTCATGGTCATACAACTAGTAGTTGGTGGAACCAGAATACCATGTTGTAAAGACCGTTTTGTTCTTGGCTGCTGCTGAAAATTCAATTGTAAGAAAGATTGATACCATAGAGTTTGAAGAGTCTTTGACTGTGTCTTTCATTCATATATTCAACAGCAATACCTTGAGCCTCTTCTTAGATGGAAAGCTCATAAAAGGCACTTATGTGGGTTTTGGGGAAATTCTTTTCTTTAAGAAGCATTCAATTTAGTACAGTTATTGTATGGATAGTAATCATTCCTATGACCTCAACAATGAACTATTCTGTAATTGACATCTAGTTCAAGATAATTATTGAAGCTCAAGTATATTTAATAATCTTCCCTTCTGAACTCCCACTGAAATAAACAAAGAAATATTAATTAAGATGAAAGAAGTGTATCAGCCCTGGAAAGGCAGAGAAGTTTGACCCATAGGACAGAAACTTAGAGTCTGTAATACATCCTGCAAATAGAATTGCATAACCTCCTATTTTTGGCCTAGGCATCTTCATTCTGCAATTAGGGAAGAGA
Organism: Glis glis; assembly: GCA_004027185.1. Classification (NCBI taxonomy): domain Eukaryota; kingdom Metazoa; phylum Chordata; class Mammalia; order Rodentia; family Gliridae; genus Glis; species Glis glis. The sequence continues at coordinate 96,060 of PVJS01001243.1, forward strand.
CATAATGAACCTTATCTCTATTGCTGCTTTGAATTTTCCCCAGAACTCTAAACTTGTACAATCACCTGATTAATCACTCCTGGATACTCAATGGTATTTTAAATTTAGTCAAAACAGAACTTATAATTCCTCTGATATATCCCCTCTCTCAGGCATTTGCATATCAGTAACCACCTTCTACCCAGTTACTAGAAAAAAAGAACTCTAAGTATTATATTTGATTCTGTTATTTCCTTCCCCCCAAATTCAATCTACCAGCAAATCCTGAGTCACTATATCCAAACATATCCTGAATTTTCTTTTGATTCTCCTAGAATGGATTCCTACATGACAACAGATGAACCTTTCACAATTTGAAATAAGAAAGCCGGGCGTGATGGCGCATGCTTGTAATCCCAGTACTTGGGAGGCTGAGACAGGAGGATTCAGGTTCGCGGCCAGCCTCAGCTACTTAGTGAGGCTCTCTGAAACTTAGTGAGACCCTTTTTCAAAATAAAGAATAAAATAGGGCTGGGGGTGTAGCTCGAAGGTAGAATGCCCCAGGGTTCCATCCCCAGTACCACAAAAAAAGAAAAAAGAAAGAAAGAAACCCACAAACTTAAGACTTTGCAGTGGCTTTATGTTATACTTAAAATCCACAGTATTCATTACAGTTTACAAAGACTTATTTGATCTAGACCATACCACATTTTATTGCTTTCTCCATTACTTAATACATTCCAACCTTTTTTGCTTTTTAGAACTCACCAACTCTTTTCCACCTTGGGGCCATTGCACCAATACTTTTTCCTCTGTAGTATTAGGAGGATCATTTCTTTTTTATTTATTTATTTATTTATTTATTTATTTATTTATTTATTTATTTTGCGGTGTCGGGAATTGAACCCAGGGGCGTTCTACCTCCGCACTACACCCCCAGCCCTATTTTTATACTTTATTTTGAAACTGGGTCTCACGAAGTTGCGGAGGGCCTCACTAAGGGGGGAGAGAGAGAGAGAGAGAGAGAGAGAGAGAGGGAGAGGGAGACAGGGAGAGAGAGATAGAGAGAGAGGGAGCTAAGGCTGGCCGCGAACCCGGATTCTCAGGTCTCCACCTCCCAAAGTACTGGGATTACAAGCGTGCGCCACCACACCCGGCGTTAGGAGGATCATTTCTGATCCTAACACAACGGACTCTTTCTCATCAAACAGGTGGAGAAACTTTGCCTGCACTCTCAATTTATAGTAGACATCCTTTCTTTAAATCAGTACACAGTAATTAACACTGGCCAAAACATTTCCTGTTTGATTTTCTATTGTTTCTTCTCACCTTCTAAGAAGAAAAGTCCTCTAAGGCAAGGACCATGTTGTTTGCTTTTTAGTGCAGAATTCACTCCACCTATGTGATATATTATATTTGCTCCAATAATATTTGAGTGAATGATTTCATTATTAATGTGGTTTTACTATGGAACAGAAATGTCAAAAATTTATAAAATAATTACAGTCTAAATGTAATTTCAACAAAATATGAAAAATATAGTAAAGCTATATAAAAGAAACATAAAATAAGATTACAAAAGCTAGACCAAATGTTACACTTATTACAAAAATCTGGTGGATTAAATACCACCATTAAACAACAAATATTTTCAGATTGGATCTCAAAATAAAATCAAGCTACTGCTTATTTATAAGAGACATTCCTAAAATAAAACGATTTGGGAAAGATAAAAATAGTAGGAAGGGCAAAGGAAAACCTAGAAAATGCAAAAATGGTGATAGTAATATCAGAGAAAATAGAAGTGAAAAAGACACATATTTTACATTGTTAGAATGTATACTCCATAGGCAGCAATAGCAATGAAACCCTGTGTGTACTCAATAACATAACACTGAAATACATAAATTAATAAACAGAAATTTCAGATGTAAAAAACTGTAATCATAGTAGAAGGTTTTTGTACATTATTGATACTGATACAATTATAGAGAAGCTAAACACTATAACTAATAACTTAGTTTAAATATGTAGAACTTTATCTTCTACTAACAGAATACCTTTTTTCAAACATCCAAAGAAAGTTATGAAAGTTGCTAATATCCTAGGCTGCAAATAAAGCTTAAATAAAAGCCAAAAATACTTATTCTTTGACAATGATGAAGTGCAAAACTAGAAAAAAATAAATTTTATCAAGTCACAAGATTAAACACTCTATTAAAGAGCTGATTGTCAAAGAACTACAAACTTTAGGAATTAATAAAATCAATTCAAATCAAAATGTGTAGGTTGTAGCTATTAATTCACACAGAAAAAGGAAGGATTAATTAATGAAGAATGAATAATTCTATTTTTATTCAAAGCATCACTTGTAATTGTACATATATATAGGGTACAGTATGATACCTTGATATAGATACACACTGTGCAATGATCAAATTGGAGTAATTAGATTTCCATATCCTTAAACATTTTTTTGTGTGTGTGTGGTACCGGGGATTGAACGCAGGGGCGTTCTACCTCTGCGCTCCACCCCTGGCCCTATTTTTTATACTTTTTATTTTGAAACCGGTTCTCACGAAGTTGCGGAGGGCCTCACTAAGGAGAAAGAGAGAGAGAGAAGCACAAAAAATAAAATAAAACAAAAAGAAGGCCGGGTGTGGTGGCGCACTCCTGTAATCCCAGTACTTGGGATGCTGAGACAGGAGGATCACAGATCCTGACCAGCCTCAGAAGCATAGCGAGACTCTCAGCAACCTAGCGAGATCCTGTTTTGAAACAAAAAATAAAAAGGACTGTGGGTGTACCTCAGAGGTAGAATGCTCCTGGGTTCAATCCCCAGTAACCACACACACACACACACACACACACACACACACACACACATGCACTATTAAAGTAGAAAGGAGAGAAATTATTAAATTTATAATCCTGGAGTTTATTCCTTGAATAGACCAACAAAACAAATAAACTTAAGTCTACATTGATTAAGGAAAAATAAATGATAAAACACAAATAGATATACAAATGGAAAAAGGATTGTAATTATAACAGAAATTTATAAATTAAAATGATATATAGTATGTAATTATATATTGAAAAGAAAAACTTTAATGGAAAGATAATTTCCAAGAAAATATGAACTATTCAAACTATCTATAGAAGAGTGAATATGGTATTTTTTGTTTAGAATTGTTAGATCTATATTCATGAGTAGGCATTTAAAATTAATTAGTTCAGTAATAACTTTTTCATTTTCTTCTTTATTTTTCATTTCTCTATCTTCTCCAAATTCTCAGCCATAATCTGAAAAGTTTTTCAGATCTTATTTTATACATATATGCATTTGATTATTAGTAAGATAGAAGTTTAAAAATCTCTTCATTGGCCATTTTATGTTCTTTTGGAAAGTACCTACCAATTTTAGACTATTTCCTATCAGATAATTCATCTTTTTTTGAAACCACTTTATATATAGCTACTTACCTTTTTTATATGTCAAATATTTTTTCTTAGTTTAACATATGCCTCTTAATTGTTTCATTGTACTTTTTTTAGTCAGTAGTTTTTAATATTAATATAAAAATCATATGAATCTTTTTCATCATTTTTTCCTCATTGGCATTATAATTTGAACATCTTTATACATCTTAGGACTATATAAAAATTGACCTACATCTTAAAGTATTGGCATATTTTCCTATTTAATATTTAAGTCTTTAATCTATCTGGAATTTACTTTTGTGTAAAATGTGAAATAGGGATTGAACTCAAATTTTTTGTTCACATATATTTGGTTACTCAATACTATTTATTGAGCAATTTTCTTATCAGTTAATTAGAAATTGCACATTATTAGTATGCCAATTTCCTCAACATATTGTTTCTTGAATTCATTGATCAGTTTATTCTAGCACTGTACTGCAGTTTAAATTATCATTAGAAAATATATTTATTTAATAAAACCCTCTACTTAACTTAAAAATGTTATTCTAGATATTCTTTAATCATTCTTTTATGAAATTTAGAAAAATCCACCAAATATTTAAGTGGATTTCATTAATTTTCAGAATAATTTGGAGATAATGGATGTTGTTTACAGTATGGAGTCTGACGAGCCAATAATGTAATATCTCTGTTTATTTAAATATCCTTTATGCCTGTTAGTATAATTTTATAGAAAATATACAAACCACCTGAACTAATAATGCTACTGTTAATCAGCTCATTTATCTTGACATATCTTAGCAACCGAGACAAAATTGTATGATGAGTCATGTAACTATCATTATCTGACAAACTGTACATTTTATGGAAAGACAATGTTTTATTCTAACTTAAAGAATTTAGTATGGACCAACTTAATAGTTGCTAGGCATGTGAAGTCAGTGTGAAAGACTGTAACTGAGTATACACATTAGGGTGGTGAAGGATATAGAAAGGGGAAGGTGGAATAATCAGGCCTTATAAAATGTTCTGGAGGTAAAACTTGAATCTAGTATGGAATTTAGAATACTTTGTCCTCCATAAGTGAAAATAGCATGCATCCAGCTTTCTCTTCTTATAGCAAGTCACTCAGGATTTGAGCAGTTTGAATGAAATTTCAGAGGCTGGTTGTCAGTTCTCCTGAGAGAGCAGAGCTTTGACCACAGGTGATCTTCATGATGATTCAGGGAGACCCCATTCTTCTGTGAAAGCCAAAGGTTCCAATCAGGTTCTCTCAAAATGAAGTACCTCTTACATCAGCAGTGGACCCAGGCAGTGGGTGGGTTAGATGTAGGGTCAATGTTTTGGAGACTATGAATAGTCAGAAACCCTTCCCTTCACATTATTTCACATATCCTGCTTCTGCCCTCCCTGAGTTCTAATAGTAATCTCAATTAATCTCCACAAAGACCTGTGGACATTCTTATAAATCCCATATTATAAACGACAAACTACCCCACTCACGCAACTGACTGGTGGTGAAGCTAGGGTTTGAATTCACATTCCATGACAGCCAAGACTGTAATCCAACACACTCCCCCTTATCAACTTCTCTCCTGAATGAATCAGCACTCATGCAATCTGCCACAGTGTCCACCCTGGATACAAAGAAGACATTAAAGTGAAGAAGGAGGCTTAATCTACTTAGTTAGAATATGTGAACTTTTGTATTTTACAGTTAACTTAAAAAAAAGCATTTGCCTTATTTTTAATTCTGGCAGGGGCCCTACCATCTTGGCCCTCAAACGTAATGCATCTCAAACGTTAATATACGTGTAACTCACCTAGAGATCTCAAGGTGGGGCCAGGGACTGAATTTCTAACAACTTCCCACATGAGTCTGATCTTAGGTTTTACAATCCACACTTTGAATAGCAGGGGGCCAGAGGATCACTGTCAACTTGTAGTTCTGTAAATTTGAGGCACATGAGAAGCAATTATTAGCTACTAAATGCTAATCAGGACACCATGTCTATTCTTCATGTAATGTGGTGGCTGTGAACCTTGGTTGCTCAGGTGAGGTAATAAAGTGTTCATGCTTCTCCAAGCTCACCCCCAGAGATTTTGATTTAATAAAGCTAGAGTGTGATCTGGGTATTGGGGATTTTTTTTTAATCTCGCAAATTGATTCTAATGTGTAATCTAGGTGGGGAACACTGGTCTGAGAAGTGTGAAGCCTGCAAGGTTTGGGAAATGGAAGAATCTCCATGGATCTAGAGTTAGGCAAATGGACTTTTGAACCTACAAGTTCATGCTGAACTTGCCTTCTAGAATTAAAGCTTGGAGAGGTGAGAGAGACCACAGGAAAGAAGACAGCTTAGAGGCTATTTAATATCTCTGGCAAGAGATAGAGAGGGTCTGAGTCAAGGCAATGAGGAAAGGATGGGTTAGGGAGAAATTTGGCATATAGAATTGACAAGCAGCCAGGTGTAGTGGTGGCGCATGACTATAATCCCAGTACTTGGGAGGCTGAGACAGGAGGATCACAGGTTCACAGCTAGCCTCAGCAACTTAGTGAGGCCCTCTGCAGTTTAGAGAGATCCTGTTTCAAAGTAAAAAAAAAAATGTAAAAAGGAAGGGTTGGGGGTGTAGGTCAGAGGTATAATGCCTCTGGGTTCAATTCCTATTACAGAAAGAAAG
>PVJS01001244.1:0-102053 GCA_004027185.1 Glis glis
CTCCCTGCCACCTAGCCCTCACATCTGGTCTTACAAAGACTTCTCCCTGGGAGGAATTCTGATGTTAGCCATTAGAATAATTAAAATGTGCCATTCCTATCTAATCTTCTGAGATTGCTGTAATGATGGTCACATTTTTCTGATGAACAAATGAGGCTTGGAAATGTTGAGTGGCTTTCCCCAGGTCTGGTAGAGCCCTGGATGTGGGTTCAGAGCCAGGATTCAATCCGGGCATGGCAGATGCTGATGATTGTGAAAAGGCTGCCTGGCCCTGGACGCTCCCAGCTGCAGGAACGGGATCTCTGCTGTTAGTGCACCAACCTGGGCTCTACTCTCAGGGGCTCAGAACAACTAGTCAGGCTCTCCTCCCTCTCCTAAGCCTGGTCCCCATTCTTCTCCCTCCCTTTGCGAGGGCTGCTGAGATCTCCACCTTACTTGGGCCCTGTCTTTCTAATCCATGGATCTCTTGTCCTGGTAAGCTGCATGACTATGACTTTCTGCTCACTCCGTCTGGAGTCCAAGCCATGATTTGAAGATAGCAGAAAGACCCTTGGGTATTTTCTTAACATTGCACCTGGCTATTTTTGAAATGAAGCAAATTGCTCAGAACTAGCCTGGGTTTCCAGGTCAGCAGAAGGCCTGTTGCATGTTACAGAACTCTGCCCTAGAGACGGACAGGCTCAGATGGGCATCCTGACTCCAGCACTCAGCTGCTCTGCAACTTTGGACAATATATAGATTTTTTTTAACTGCTCTGAGCTCCTGGTTCCTTATTCACAAAGTGCAGATCATAATGATTATCTCATTGAGCTCTTGGCAACATGGAATGAGGGCTGTGCGTAGTCTCCAGTGCACAGTAGGTATTGTTTCTTTGGCATGTGGGGGTTACACACTGGATCAGACCTGTCCAACATGGGGCTTTGCTCCAGGCCTTCATTTCCATCTGCATCTGCCCATGTGCAGTTCATGGCTTCTCTTTTATAGCCACATTAATCATCCCTCCAAAAACACACAGGAAGGAGCTGAAATACCAACTCGCCCACAGACATTGAGCTCATTATTTATTAAAGAAGCATTGGTGCAGACCCCATCATCCGCTCTCCTGCAGCTCATTAGCATCATCAAGAGCTGGCTTTAGTGCCCTCTGCCTTTCAGGGTCTTCCCTGGATCAAGAGAGGAAAAGTGTGTGTTTCAGAATGACCTCGTGGGGTTGACATACTGACCTTTCCCCTGCCCTCTGCAGGCCTGAGCTCCCCTGCAGAGGATGCTCTGTGCGACCAGATGGGAGCAGGGTGGAGCTGGGGTGGGAGCATGTTCTCAGATCCATCGGTCATTGACTCCTTCAGAATGAATGGGCTATTTTACCCTCAGAAGAACATCCAGTGGACATTTTCTTCTCTTCAACCGCATGTTTTATGTCTATACTAGAAGTTGGTTATATAAAGGGGACCACTTAGCTCCCAGCATGATGTGATGGGGGAAATGGTAAAGTTCACAGAGCTCCAGTCTGATGGAGACTATGCTGTGACTGAGGATAGGTTGCCAGGGAGACCAGAGGAAGGTCAGCACAGCCCAGAGGGTCAGGGGAGCTCGTGGAGGCTGCCCTAGAGCTGCACACTGGAGGATGTGCATAGTGTGGGCAGGCTGAGCACGGAACTGGGAGGAGGGGCAGTCCAGGCAAAGGGAGTGGTGAGAGTGGAGGTGCAGGCTCCATGCGCTCTCAGGCACAGCAGTGGGTGTCAGAGTGCACCCACGGGGTCAGTCATGATCACACTGGAAAACCCATCAGCTTCTCATGGAGTAAAGAAGAGAACTGACCAAATGGAGTGAATCTGAGCAAAGGCTGTGCTTCTCGCATTTTCATGTGCATTGGAATCATCTAGGCATTTGTTAAAATTCAGATTGCAGTTAGGTAGGACTGGGCTGGGGTCCAGGAGTTTGCATTTCTCACATTCCCTGGTGGAACCCATACTGCTGGCCCATGGACCACACGTTGAGGAGGAAGGATAGACCTGTCCCATGCAGGACAAGTCCTGCGCATCCAACCTTGGAGGATTTTGCCTCTGTCTCCCCTATGAATGGAAGTTTGGTTTTAGCTAGGTTCCATGACGTTGCTCAGGGGCTGGTGTTTTGGTCAAAGTTCAGGCCCATCATGTCGGGGTGCCTGGGATACTTCTTTGTTTCTGTCCTCCTCTCACATTTATATTCAGTTGCCAAGTTTCTGAATTCTCACCAGGACAGGGCAAGGACCTCCAAAAGGAAGACAGTCTAGTCTACGGAAATCCAGGCTGGGGTGACTGCCCCAGGCTTCTGTGTGTCCATAAAGGGCTGGATCTCACCCCTTCCTCAGTGAGCCCAGATGCCACCCCTCATCCTCCCAGCCCCTGTGCGTGTCTCCTCATTGCAGGCAGTCCAAGCTGTGCCTCCTGCCCAGCAGCTTCTCATTCCCTTGCCCACTGGCTCCAGGGGACTGTGGACTGAGATGGGGAGCTGTAATAGCTGGACCCTGTGAGCAGCGAGGAAATGTAGCCCCAGGGCAAAGCTGAATGCCCAGCACAGATGTGCCAATCACATGGAGCTGCACAGCTGGGGGAAGGTGGCGGGCTCATCTGGTCCTCTAGCACTCTCTGGCTGCACCATTCTGCTGCAATTGAATGCTCTTTCTCATGCTGCTGCCTTTTCCATATCAAAGGTCCTAGTGGGAAGTCAGTTTCATCCAATTCCCTCCAGGAACAGGAGTACTGAGTACTGACATGGGATGGGGAAGGGAAGCAGGGTTCCTTCTCTGGAGGTCCAGAGCCCAACAGGGAAAACAGAAAAGAACACCGACAGCTATAATTCAGTGTGGCTAGAGGGGCACAGGGGGCCTGGGGACCTAGATAGGGGTGATTAGTTCTGTGAAGTGGAGTAGATAATTCAAAGAAATATATTTAAGCTATGCTTTGAGGGACCCCTTCGCTCAGTGATACTGATGGGGCTTGATAATGAGCTATTTCCTGGGATATGGCTATGATAAGAGAAACCCCACCCATGCTTCCTGAAGGGTCTGTTCGGTAGGCAGGCGTAGCAGGTGCCTTGTCTGTGTGTCCTTACCCGGCTCCTTCAGTGCACACTGGCCCAGCTTCCAGCTAACAACACTGATGTTTCTTTGCCTGGATACTTTCTCTTCCCACTGGGGCAGGCCAGAGTGCTGTGAAATTCACATCCCTACCCTCCACAGCAGCCACCAGCCAATGACTGATGGGAGATGGTGTGCAAATACCCCAGTCCCCTCACCCCTCGGGGAAGATTGCCCAGAGCTGTGTGCTCTACTCTGAGCCACACTGGTTCTGCCTGCTGCCCACCTTGCTGACTGCATAAAGTGCCGTTTATTGGCTGTCTTACCTTCCTTGTCTCACTTTTCTCCTTTACCTGCTTTTCTCCACCTCCTACTTGTACCCAAATGCTAATCCCAGTGTTGGTTTCTAAAAGAAACTAAACTAAGATCATTGAGAAGGAGTGATCCCTGTTTCGAGAAGGGGCAAAACATGGCACAGATATGGAGGTGTTGAGGCCTGTAGTGGGTAGAGCTGCTGGTGCTATCTGTGGCCTGGGAGAAGGGACCAGGCTATGTCTGCTCATGGCAACTTGGGGTAGACTCACCTGGCAGGGTGGAGGGGCTCTTCAGGTTGCTCAGCTGATCTCTTGGTCCTGAGCTCACTCACCCAGCCACTTTGGGATAGGTAATCATCTAGACCCTTGGAGAGCCTCCTGCCAGGATCCTACTGGAACATCTCTCTGGAAGTAATATGAGCAAATTCCATCAGCATTTCCCAGAGCAAGTTCCATAGAAGATGAATCCTTGCGTGTAGCCCGCAAAGAAGGGACCCCATCAGATGACTTTTCCTATTGCTGTAATTACATTTCATTCTTGGTGGTCCCCAGTATACATCAAAGACCTGAAAAGTCCTGATAACCAGTATTTCCCAGAGTTTGAGCACAGAAACTTCTGTCCCACAGCACTTGATAATGCAGCACAGTACTGGGGTCTGCAGAACACACTGTGGGAAGTGCTGATAAAGGCACGAAAGGATGCATCTAGACAGTCAGGGAAGCATCCAGAGCTCTGAAGGTGGCCTCACAATGCCACTCCTCTGCCATCGGCGAGCCCTGCAGGAATGATGCTACTGTCTTACAAAGGAAAGTCGTGAAACCAGCACTGGGGCGAGGTGGTAGCCAGAGACTACTCAGAGCCTCTTCTTTCCTAGACTACACTAGAAGCAGAGTGTCCAGTAAATTATAATGTGCTTCAAAGACAGTTGCAGCTCAGAAGGCAGCATGGGAGATAAGAGAAACCAGCATTCAGAATAATTCAGACTATTAGGCCAGTGGAAGATGGACAACTAAGAATGAACAAAGAAGAGCATCCCTGACCGTGATCAGAGCGGCAGACTAGAGTGTTGTATGAGATGAGCAAAAAGAACAAATAGAAGAGACTGAGGTGGGTTATTCTCTCTCTCTCTCTCTCTCTCTCTCTCTCACACACACACACACACACACACACACACACACACATACACACACACACAAACACACACACACACACACACACACACACACACACCTTCTTTTCATTTGTTTTGGGTCCACCACTGCTGACTTATTCTAGGAGGTCATATTTTAGACCAAAGGTCATTGAATAAAAGGAAGTTGAACATAGGTAGGGAAGTGGACAAAGAGTAGTACCCCCACCCCACCTGGTCCATTTTCCTGTCTCCCGTTTCTCTTCTCCAGCCTTCTGGTGGGGCTTGGGACTGAAAGTTTTGTCTCACTCTCCTTGTCCTCTCTTTCCTCCCCCCCTCCCCCACTCCTGGATCTGGGAGGTAGAGTACTGAGTTAACTTACCTAACCACAGTGCAGTTGCAGTTGAATGAACACTAGTCAACTCATTTAGCTATTTTAAATGAGTTTACATTTCTGGCCTGAGTCCCACCTGATGAGGCCTTCAGAAGGTGAATTTGCAGAAAAAGAAAAAGGAAGAAAAAAAAAGAAAAATAAAAGAAAATCGGTCCACTGACCACAGGCTTCAAGGGCCCAAGGCCATAGATAATCAATGTCCTGACTTTCACATGGGTCCAAAGTCAGTTCCGTAAACTATGGGTTAGTGAGTTTAATGTCATCCTTGAGCAAACCACTAGAATGAATTGTTATTTTTAAAATTATTTTTGGATTTTATCAAAATAATCCTTTACATAGTTAAAAACCTCAAATAGTACCTATAATAAAATAATATAGCTCTCTGCTTCACCATAGCCATCTTCCTAGCCCTGACCTCCGAAGAAGTTCCATTTTTTGGTGTTTCATCTCATATTTGTACCATATTTCTATTAATATTCCTGTGTCACTATTTCCTGGTTCATGAGCATTGAGCATTACATATTGGTTTTTACTGTAGAAGATGAGGGCTTCACTTTCTTTTATTCTCCCAAACACATCTCTCCTCTCCCCCAGTCTTCACACTTTAGGTTAAAATAATAGAAAATGTTCACATTACATACTGTGAAAATGTTGTTCACCGTTCGGGAGATTTCCATGATATCAACTTCGGGTTTTCTTGGATGGATCAGTGTCCAGTTAGGAAAACAGAAATAACTGGATATTCAGTCAGTCTCAGGAAGTCAGGGGTGTTATATTTTTTTTCTCATTTGTGGAAGCTAGAGAGAAAATAGGAAGCATAAGGGACTTTAAATAATGCAAATGTAGATTGGTAGACTAGTTGACAGAGGCTAGGGGTGAGAGTTAAGGAGGGGAAGGAGGAGGGATGGGGAAGGAAACAGCTCAAATAATACTACAGCAATATGGGAGGGTATTAATACCAATCTCGCTAACTGTGTGGGCAGAGAGGCAGAGGGAGCAGGGAGGGATGTGGAGGGAAATACGCAGAGAGCTATGTACATGTATGTTTTTAACACATGGAACTTCACTATGATGTACAATTGCAATGCACCAATAAATTATGATAAAAAGAAGAAGAGAGTGAATTGAATAAATCAGATATATAGATAATGGAAGGGCTTGGAAGCCATATAGAGGAAATTGAGGCAACCAGAATTTAGAAACAGCAGGAAGCTGCTAAGGCTGGACAGCCAAGGACTTGGGCAGTTTTTCCAGAGTCCAAGATGCAGGGCCATCCAACAGAAGGTGGAAGCATGTGGGTCATTTTAGGGGGAGTCCAGGGCATGAGGAAGTGGTGTCTCTGTGGAAGGTGCCACAGGAGGAAGATGTCCCTTGCTAGCCCCTGCTAGTCATCTCCCTCCAGGGCTTCCCACTGGCCAAACTCAGAAGGCCAGAGAGCAGTGCAGCCTGCAGGAGAGAAATCAGCTCCTGCGCCCCTCTCTCCCATGACACAGACAGGTCAGAGAGGGGTGAGGAATGGATAGGAGGGCAAAGAGGCAAACCCCAGACACAGTAATACAAGTGTTTGCCCTTTAAAAAAGATTAAATAAGGATTTAGCATTCATTTTTTTCCCGACGTGCTCCATCAAATCTGCTTTATAACTTGATCTTACTTTCCAAATGCTTGGATATATCATAGAATCCATCTGCTTCAATGTGCTCCTGGGTGCTCGGTCCTCCTGCTCATCTGACTGTCTGCTCCAGGCTGCCTCAGTGCTGCCGTGTGAGACTTAGAGTGCCTTCATCTCGGGGAGTCCTTTATCCTCACTCCTGGGCCTAATCCCCTGCTTTAATCCCATGTCTTCCTCTTTCTTGATTTACTCTCTTCTTACATAAGCATGTCTTCCAGGTATTTCCCAAGAAAGAGGCCATGGGAAATAAATATTTTGCCTTTGCATGTCTGAAAATGTCTTTATTTTACTCACAATTGATTGACAGGCTAGTTGGCTGTAGAACTCTAGATTGAAAACAAATTTTCCTTGGAATTTTGAAGGTGACAATTCACTGTCTTTTAGCTCTCAGTATTGCTTGTGTGATCCAATGCTATCAATATTTTGCTCCTTTATATATAAACTTTTTTTCTTCTCTCTTCCTTTGGAAACTTTTAGGACCTTCTCTATAACCTCAAATTATCTTTGCAAATCTAGGCACACAACCCCAAATATAAATTTGTTTTGCCCACAGCATAAAGCGACTCCCTCCACTGTCAGGAAAATATCAAGTCCCAGTGGGATAAAAGCTTTTGATCTCAGATAGAGCATGATGTCCCAAAGGGATCAGTTCCTAATTGTAGCACTTTCTGGGAAAATGAGCCATGGACTATTGTATGAAGTCTCTCCTGCTGCTTTGACTCTCTGTCTGGCATTTTGAATAAATAAGACTACTGGATGTCATTACAGAAGCATCTTGATTTTTGATATCACTGTCCTTTTAAATACGCTCAGTAAGAATAAGTCTTCTGCTATGGGGTGAAATTCAGATGGGACTATGGCTTTCTTTTTTATTAATGGCAAGAATGATTCATAGGATCTATGTAAACCAAAACACAGCTTCAATTTGGTCATTAAGGGGTCCCATGCTATATAATCAGCAAAACATCAATCTGATTTGCCATTAAGTCTTTAGAATAGCTGCAGGGCACAGAAGGGAGTGGGTTCCACTTCCCTCTTTTCTTCCCCTTCCTCCCCATTGCCAGCAGCTTTCTCTTGTGGAGGAGGAGGGGGAGATTGGTGGAGAGGAGGAGGGCTCCTACTTGACTGATTGGGTCCTTAAGTGACTTAGTGCCCTCTTTGAGAGCACTCTTTTTATACTTGGGTGAGTTCTCTGGGGGCCCCCTGCTGGGCCAATGGCTTCCTTGTTAGAAGCAGAGCCCTTTCTTTCTTTCTTTCTTTCTTTCTTTCTTTCTTTCTTTCTTTCTTTCTCTCTCTCTCTCTCTCTCTCTCTCTCTCTCTCTCTCTCCCTTCCTTCCTTCCCTCCCTCCCTTCCTTCCTTCCTTCCTTCCTTCCTTCCTTCCATCCTTCCTTCCTTCCTTCTTTTCTTTTCTTCTTTCTCTTTCTTTCATTGGTACTGGGGATTAAACTCAGGAGTGTTCTACCTTCAAGCTACACCCCCAGCCTGTTTTATTTATTTGTTTTTGAAACAGGGTCTTGCTAAGTTGCTTAGGGTCTTACTAAGTTGCTGAGGCTGGCTTCAAACCTGCAGTCTTCATGTCTCAGCCTTCCAAGTTCTAGGATTATAGGTGTGCACCACCATGCCTGGATCCAGTGCTTTGTCTTTAACTGGCTATTATCAACCTTGCCAGAGTTTCTGCCCCATGATGGTTCCTCACAGTGCCTTATTGAGGGATCCCACATCCTGGCAGGCTGCATTCTTGGGCCTTGAAGGCTGACATTCCCTTCATGGGTCTGGGCGCCACCTTGGCCCTGCCATTGGAGTGGACTTAGGATATTTTTAGCTTTCTTGGCTGTGTCAGGCACAGATTCCTGTGACCCCACCTTCAGGGAACACATATCATTTCTTTAGGTGGCTCCATCGAAACCCCTTCCACTAAGCTTGGGGTGGTAAATAGGTCATCCAACCTTTCCCTGGGGGTTGAGGAGGAATCCCAACTCAGAAATCCTCTTCCCAGATCTTTATCTTAATCTTGAATAATCCAGTCTTTTATCCCCTCAATCAGGTGAATTACTAACCAATTGTCAGTCACCTACTTTGAAGTTTCATGTACTGATTTGTCTCAGAACTCACTTGGGCATCTGGTACCCATGGCACATTGGTGTCTTAGAGGAAATTCTCAGCTTAGCACTCTCATTATCTAGGCACTTTTAGGAATCTGCCACCCCCTTATCTTGTCTCGTCATGTCCAAGTGGCTATGACATAGCTATCTCAAATATCTAAGCACCACTGAGCGATGACTCCCGCAAAGAGACAGTGGGCCTGGAAATTCGATTTGTTCAGAAGAGTTTCCTGAGAAAAGGACATTCCAATTAGTGAGCCTCATCACTGGAGCTGTCGATAGCCAAGCGAGAGTGCGGGCGGTGCTTTATGAGCCAATAAAGGAGGTGCCTCCAGAGTCAGAGGAAACACGTTTATTTGCTTATTTATTGCCTTTAATTTTATAGGCTATGGAAGAAATCTCTCCCTCCTGAATGTGTCCAATTAGCTCTGTTCACCTAAGAGTAATCTCACTCCCTGGCTCTGAGTATTCCTGAATAACCACAGGAGAAAACACAGACGAGAACTCTATTTCTGTGTTCATGTGTGTCCCTCCCTGGTCTGCACCATTCCAGGCCCTAATAAGTCAGCTGTTGCAAGGGTAAATAAGAGCCTGGAATCCCAGGAGCACCTGACTATGAGGAGTCATTTCTCTGTGCTGTTATTAATGTTTGGTTGCCCCACTCTCCAATTCCAATGTTGCTCATGGGAAGCATGGCACTGAGTGAGAGTTTCAGCTTGTTTAGGGAAGGATTGACCAATTGATTTCTGAATTCCATAGACCTGGCTGGCAGATATGAGGGGAAATATAATTCTTGTTTGGGGGTTTTTGTTTTTGGTTTGGTTATTTTATTTTTTGTCTTGGGGATTGAACCCAGGGGCATTCTACCTCTGAGCTACACCCCCAGCCCTTTTTATTTTTTGTTTTATTTGAAACAAGGTCTCACTAAGTTTCTGAGGGTCTCAGTAAGTTATTGAGGCTAGCCTCGAACCTGCTATCCTTCTGTCTCAGCTTTCAAAGTACTGGAATTACAGGCATGCACCAACATACCCAGCAGAAAATATAATTCTTGAACTGAAATGTTGAGAGATCACAGCCTTCCAGGAACAGGAAGTGAAGGCTAAACAGAGAAGGGCACTTTCCTATTCTCCACACCCACATTTCCATCAGCAGGAGCCATCTTTCCTGGTAGGAAGGGAAGTCTTGAATGTAGAGCATGTGATGGGTCATGGAAACCATGGCTCCCCCAACTTTACTCTTAGATTTGGTGTCTTATTTCCTCCAGTGTAGACTTTGGAGGCAGGGGCCGCATGGTTGGGAATTCCATGGAGTCAAGATGCCTGTGTAGGGTTAATATGGACTGTGGCTCTGATGATCCAGAGGCCCCTGGGGACTGGGTTCACTTGCAGCTGTCTATAGGAGGGCCACTGGGGTTGGGAGATTTGAGCTGGCACTTTCCTAGTTTCCTAATGTCATTTCACCCAAGGCTGAGCATCTTCTGAAAATACAATACATAAATGTTGGGCAGGTACGGCTGTCCGCATACCTCTCTCAGGACTGGCTAATGATATTGTTAAGTGCCCTACACAACAGGATCCACATCCTCTGCTCAAGTTTCGAAGATTTTGTTTTAAAGTATGCTTTTGTATTTTAACATTCATTATGACTAAAAGGAACAAAACTCAGTTTGGGGCTTCAGGAGCCACAACTCTAAACTCTTAGGATGTCAGGAGGCATGCTCTTAGCTCCTCACCCTGCTGTTTTAATGAGATTAATGATTGTTTTTCCACTGAGCACCTACCTGTGATGTTCATAAAAAAATGAAATAAATGATTCACATGGAGATGGAGAGGGATATCACCATGGAAAGTGGATGTTAACAGGCGCTGGAAATATGGTAATTATCAGCTATTTAAGATGCGGTGACTGTAGTATGGTAACAAAATGTATTCTGCAGGTAGAAAGCATGAGAGAAATGACACAAAGTAGAATTTGAAGGAGAAGAAAAAGGAGATCTTCTTTGGTTATTCTCCTTGTTGTGATAAAATGGAAATGGGAGAAATTTAAGATCTGCATGTTGAAATGTACATGGTATTCAGTTGCCCCTTGGTGTTTTTAGTGGCATGAGTCCCGTATTTTTCCCAGAAGGTGCTCACTGTGTGCTTGGCAGGATGCCTGGGCGTGGTGCAGGGGGTCATTCTGCTTATGTTAGCTCACCATTTTGCAGCTACCCCTGCCTCTGGGGAAAGGCAGGTCAGGCATTTCAGGGAGCTTTGGAGTATGTGACATGTGGAGTACTGGGACATAGACACACATGTCATGTCATTTGTGGTGCATCTAAGGCCTCCAGAACCTTGCTTCTGCCCAGCAACTCTTCCCACAAAGCCTTGCAGTTCTAAAACATTTTGAAACAGTGAGGAATAAATCCTTGGGCTTTGAATTTCCTGGTCTTTGATGTTTGTTGAATGAATGAATCCACTTTGACTTAACTTTAAAGACTGGTGTTTCTACTTCCCAAATGTATCTTAAATCTAGCTATCTCTCTCTATCTCCAATACTAGTAGTCACCCAAGCCACTTCTTTTCTGGTCTAATCAATAGTTCCTAGGTGGCCTCCTTCCATCCATTCCTCCACCAGAATCAACTGTTTTTTCTTTCTTTCTTTTTACAGTACTAGATATTGAACCCAGGGATGTTCTACCTCTGAGCTACAACCCGAGCCCTTTTTATTTTTTTATTTTGAAACAGGGTCTTGCTAAGTTGCTGAGACTGGTCTCAAACATGTGATCCTTAGAATGAACTTTTTAGTATGTTAGTCAGATCCTGTTGCTCCTTTGCTTAAAGCCCTTACAAGTTTTCACATTGCTGTTAGTCCAAGATCCACTTCTCACCAAGGCTCACAAGGCTCTGCATGATCTTTCTCCAGCTTCCTCCTTCCTAAGCCATCCCGACCACACTGTCCACCAATCATACTGGTATCCTTTTAGTTCTTTGACGCCCCCCCCCAATTCTTTCTGATCACAAGACTCTTACCCTTGCTGTCTCCTTTGTCCTGTGGCTGGCCCCTTCTCACCTTTCAGATCCCAGCTTAATTATGTCCTCAGTATATGACCTGTGGTGACCCCCTGTCTAAAGCAGCACCACCCCCCAAGTCTCTCTTTATTGTGTCATAGTCTGTAATGGCCTGCATTCTTGGTTTATTTTATCTGATGCTGTGTCCATCAATAGAAGGTAAGCTCCATGAGGCAAAGACGTACCTGCTGTACCCACTGTTAGAGCCTCAGCTCCTAGACAGGTGCTTGACAAGTGATAGGTGCTCAGTTAGTGTCACAAACTTACTGGATTGGCAGTGAACTTGCTTCTCTCTCCCTTCACCTGTATATACATTTTGGTTTTGCCAGAAAGGTAGCCCTGCTGCTAAAAAGATAGCCCCCTTTCAGAGAGGGTACTCAGGAAGCTGAAAGCAAGTCTCACATACTACCCCCTGCACATTTGCACACGTGGTGGCCTTCAGGCCTGAAATGAGCCCTCTGGATCCCCAAGCTTTCAAAAGCTAATTATACAGCAGTAATCGGATCTTGCATCTCTGGTGAATAACTAAGACACCTTTATGTTGAAATGCAGATTCTCCATTGAAAGGCAAATCTTTCATTTCAAATGTTTGAATAAGACTGGGTTTGTATTTATAAAATAAGTTATATACCAGAGCATATTCTGGGCCCAGAGAGCTTTCATCTGATTGCTCAATAAATACATTTTCACTCCTCCAAAGCTCTTGCCTCCAAGTATTTTGCACTGAGGTAGTCAAACAAGTGACAGAAACCCTATTGAATTCTATTTAATTTTATTCAGTATAATAATGTTCTGTTTAGTTCCGGGGCTCTTCTGGGCTGAATACCTGAGACGGGTTGGAAATGTCTTGCTCAGGATGAAGGGGGTTTGGGGGTCATAACAGGGGCCGTGGGCAGAATAGGATAGAATAAAGTGGTGACGTGGATGTTTCCCTGCCCCCTACTTGTTGTATAATCTTCTCTAAGACATGTCTCTGAGTTTCTGTTTCCATGTGTATAGATGGGGACAGTAATCCTCCCATGGGTTATTTTGAAGATGAAATGACACAAGAAAAGAAGCTCAGCACACTGCCTGGCACATAATTGGTGTCTTTATAAATACAACATATTATACATTTTAACCAATGGTTTCTCGCTCCATCTAGACCTGATGTGTAAGTCTGTACCTTTGCGTCACTCTGTGTATTCAGTAAGGGCCCAATACATACTTAAAGTGTCATTTGTGATTGTTTTCCCCTATTAGTATTAATCATTGTCATCAATCGCACAATCCAGAAATAACTGCCAACAGCTTAGTGTGTTCTCTGCCACCCCTCTCTTCATATCACATCTTGGATTGACTGCAGTCTGAGTCACTGTGGGCAGAGAAGGGCAGCTCTGAGGAATACACCAGACTGAAAGAGTGAGGAAGAGATTGCCTGTGAAGTGCCTCTCCCCGTGTCTCCCCTCTTCCTTTTCTATCTCTGGGCCTGCCCTGAGCTGGGAGCCTCACAGCCAGGCACTGGCACCAGGCCCTACAAACCCCTCCCCTGCCCCAGCCGGGCAGCGCAGAGCAGCAGGAAGCATGGCCGGCATCCAGATGGCCGAGCCCTGTCCTCCCATCACATTTGGTTGCTATCAGCTGTTCCTAGGGTGAGATAGATCACCCATTCTTTCTGGGCTGCACACTCCAAGAAACCTACTCATCTTGTTAGCAAACCCTAAATAAAGCACAAATTGCTTCCGGCAAGTGGCTTTCTGCTGAGGCTAACAGCTCAGCCATGTCCCCTTCACTGTAGGGCCATTTCTTTGCTAGGCCCTTCACGGCTCTGAACAACTGTGCTGCTGATGGACAGGGCCAGGCTACAAAGCTGTTTTGTTTATCAAACAGACATCTGGTCAGGGCCAGAGCAGGGCAGGAGCTGAAGGGATCAACGGGCCCACTGGTCATGAATTGTCATAGAAGAGTGCTCCAGAGTTGGGATCCTGCCTGCTGTATTTTCCTGCTTTGTATCCCCCATGTAAGATAGGCAACCTCTCCAAGCTTCAGTCTCCTTCCTTACTATGTTCTAAGTTTGAGTGTTTCTTCCAAGTTTTTGTGTTGGAGACTTGGTCCCCAGTGCAGCATTGTTGAGAACCGGGAGCTCTGCGAGGTGATTGGGTTGTGAGGGCTCTGCCCTTATGAATGGACTAATCCACCCATGGACTCCTGGATTAATGTGCTCGGCAGGGAGTGGGTTAGTTATCACAAGAGAAGGTCTGTCATAAAAGCCTCTTTGGCCCTCTTCCAAGAGCCCGCTCACCATAGGATGCCCTGAGTTGCCCCTGGACTGCAGAGTTCCTACCAGCCAGAAAGCCCTCACCAGACACCAGCATCATGCTCTGGAACTTCTCATCCTTCATCCAGAACCATAAACTAAATAAACCTCTGTTCTTTATAAATTACTCAGTCTGTAGTATTCAGATGTGGCAACAGAAAATGGACTCAGACAGTGTGGTGCCACAAGGGCTCTTCCTGGGGGTGATGAACCCCGTGCTGTATCCCCTGTGGACATCATCTCTGTCAGCAAATCTGATCAACACTGTCTATGTTGCCAGCCCTGGGCTATGTGACATGGTAGATCCAAAGTCAGCCAAGCACAATCTTTGCCTCTGAGAGCTCCCAGCCTATGTGAGGTGCCCCACATAGCCCTTGTGAATCCATCTGAAAATAAGCAGGAGGCTAATCACCGAGATGTAGACCCAGGGCAATGGCAGAGTTTAGAGAAGGAGCAAATTAGAGGTCAGGAGGCCAAGAAACACTCTCCAAAGCACAGGAGCCTTCAGCTAAACACTGCTCCATCCTGTTCTTAGAGTCTGTACTGGCCCCATGGAAGTCTCCATGGCAGTAGGTGGGCTTCCCCTTGGAGCATCTTTCCTAACCCTGCTGTTTAACTCAACTGAGCTTTCAGCTGAGCCGAACATGGACCTTTGAGCATCTGTAGAACAGGATCTCCAGGTGCTGCCAGGGAAGGGGACTTATTGTTGTGAGGGCTACCATCACATTAGCTAGGCTGCAGGTCACTCTTGCACCAAGCTGAGGGGCAAGAAGAGACCGTCCTGGATGTGCTGCCAGGAACATTGCCACATGCTTGGTGGCAGATGGGGCAAGAGTAATTAGCATGTCCATGTCATAGAAGACGAGGCTGAGCCTTCAAAAGTTTAGGTGTACAAACCTGGCCAAGCATGCAGTTGGTCCAGGGCCAGGCAGGGACTCAGGGCTGGGGACCTGGCTCCTTGGCCCTGGGTCCTGTCTGTTTCGCTGCCACCCTGCTCTGCATAGGAACATGGATCTTGGCATTAAAACTGCTCCCAGTGCATTCTTGTAATCCCAGTACTTGAGAGGCTGAGACAGGAGGATCGCAGGTTCACGGCCAACCTCAGTTATATCGTGAGGCCCTCCGCAACTTAGTGAGACCCTGTTTCAAAATAAAGAATAAAAAAAAATAGGGCTGGGACTGTAGCTAGGAGGTAGAATGCCCCTGGGTTCAATCCCCAGTACCACAAAAAAAAAAAAAAAAAAAACTGCTCCGATGTTGATTAAATGCTTACCATGGCCCAGGCACTGCTAAGCACTTCACATGAGATGTTTTTTACTAGATTTTCCCTTTATGTTTCATTTCACATTACTACCTCCTAGGATGTAGCTATTCTTTCTATCCTCTTCCTAGAACTGAGTCAACCAAGATGCTGACAGATTCAAGAGTTTGCTCAAAGTCACACAGCTCCAGCTTGTAAGTGGTAGACCCGGCAGTCCAACCCTGGTCTGTTGAATGCTGAGCCCTTGCTCTCGACCACTTTGCTGGACTCCTGCACCACGTGTGCTCTAAGTGATCGGCTGATGGCTGGTGGGACCAGGGCTCTGAGGAGCTAGTGGGGCCTGGTAACTCGGGCATCCATGTCTCCAACCTGGGAGAGGTTGCTGCCTGTTGTCTGATGCTCCTGCCCCCCAGGACCTCTCTGGGCTCCCAAGGAAAAGCCTGAGCCACTGAGCAAGGAGAGGTCTGTTGACAGATACAGTGAGGCCTGCCTGTTGCCATAAAGCATTGGAACCACTCATAACGAGGGGCATGTTTTCCATGTGGTCCTGGTGCCTTTCATCTGCTCCCTCTCTGAACTCCTTGCACAGTCTGGGACTGTAGCTTGGGGCCTTCGTTAGCTCTGCACTGTCTGAGACCTTCACAAAGGCAAGAAAGCAGACTGGCTCCTTTGTGTTTATAGCAACTCAGGCAGCTTTTCTTGACTACCAGGGCCTCAAAAATAATATTCTCAGCGTTCGCTTATTCACATTGACAAAAAGACTGGTGCTGTTTTCTGACCTCGCCACAGGAGGCAGCAGTGGTATCTGGCATACCCTCTCTACCAATCTCTGGGTGTAGCTATCTGACCACATGTCCATATGACCATCCATCCACCCAGCCAGCAGCCCCGTGTGATGATGCTACATTAATAATACACCTTTTCTCCTGCCATTTCTAACTACAGCACAAGGTCACTGAAGACAGGGAGCCTGTTGGACTCAACCCTGTATCCTTCTGGCAGTGATTTTTGCCATGTTTTCCCCACCACCAATGCCTGTAGAATCTGCTGCACCCCACCAGGAATGGCTGCTCACTAAATGAGGCATTTTTGAAGTGTAGGGGATGCACCATGATTTCTGGGGTCCTGTTTGAAAATCATGCCTCCAGGTGCCTCAGCAGAGTGGGTCTCATGAAGAGCCACTCCATCCCTCAACCTGCCCTGGCTTTTCCTCCCCAGCATCCTTTCTGTAGCCCCAGCCCCTGGTCTGGCAGCAGAGCTGGCTAGAGGCTTTTTTTAAAAAAATCTGTTTATCAAAGTGTGTTCTGGGAAACGCTCATCAGAAACACCTGAGGAGTTTGTGGTCTAGCGAAAAGATTCTGAATCTTAAAGCAAGACTTGGCTGTTTGTAAAAACTGCATGTCAGGCAGGAAGGAGGAGAGAACTCATCAGCTAGGGCCTGGGGACCACTACAGCCAGGCTCTGCACAGGATTCTGTGTATACTTGAGGATAGCCAAGAGCCCTCTGTGATTTGCTGTTGGAAGAGGGGCCTTTTGATGCTCAGGTAGGGAAGATAAAACATTATGATGCTCAGATGAGGAAAATAGACCTTGCAGTTGTAAGTTATTAAACTTCCAAAAGGCTGTTGGAAAGAGGATAATGATAACATATTACCACACTGAGAGAAGGCAAAGTATTTTTCCAGTATAACATTTATGATACATAAAGAGATTATAGTATTTGTTCAGGGGATAAGATGTTAAGGGTTGCTTTGTTACTTGAAATTTGAGGTGTTTCCAATGGACTTGAAGTCCCAGTGGTTAGGGAGGAGCTAATTTCTTATGCCTGCAGGGGTGAAGCATCTTGGGGTGATTTGTATTCTGTGTGTGTGTGTGTGTGTGTGTGTGTGTGTGGTACTAGGGATTATACTTTCAAGCTACACCCCTAGCCCTTTTTTTTTTTGGAAATAGGGTCTCTCTAGGTTTCTGAGAGTCTTGCTATGTTGCTGAGGATGGCTTTGAACCAATGATCCTCCTGTCTCAGTCTCCCAAGTACTGGGATTACAGGCATGCACCACCGCACCCAGCCCATCTGTATTCTCAACAAGCTAGCTGGGTGGATTCTCAGGCACACACTAAAGTTTGGGAACCATTGCCTTTAATCCAGTGGTTCTAAATCTCGGCTGCATATTGGAATCACCTGGGAGATAAATGAAACCAAACACAGCAAAAAAGATGCCCGGAGCCGGGCATGATGGGACCACTAGTAATCCCAGTAGTTGGGAGGCTAAGACAGGAGGATTGCAAGTTCATGGCCAGTCTCAGAAGCTTAGTGATGCCTTTTTCAACTTAGTTAAACCCTGTTTCAAAATAAAAAATGAAAAATTAGGACTGGGGGTATAGCTCAGAGGTAGAATGCCCCTGGGTTCAATCCCTAGTACCAAAAAAAAAAAAAAAAGAAGAAAGAAAAGAAAAAAGCCCAGATCTCACCTCCAGATACTTTGATTCAGTTGGTTGGGGGTGTGGAGGCAGTGATTGGTTGGTTGGTTTCCTGGTTGATTTTAACATGCAGCCAGTGTTGAGAACACGGGTTAAGCTGTGGCTCACAGATGGTGGCTGCAGGTGCCTTGCACATGCAGGAGTGCATATGTGTGTGTCTCCTGGGCATTTAGGACAGGGACCTGGGCTCACTCTACCAAACGGGGTGGTTTCCTTTACTATGACTCCATGTGGCCATCACATTGGCACAGTGGTGTCTGCAGTGTTCAGAGGATCTTGCTGGGAGCCGGGGATGAGCCTTGGTCATATTGTCTCTCCTATCTGGCTCTGGGGTAAGAAAGGGCTCTGTGAAGAAGCGGAGGTTGGTAGCTGTAGCCAGAACCTACAGTCCCAGAAGGGGTTCTTGCATGGAGCACTGGGTGGCGCCGGCTGGTACCCCACAGTGTAGAGGTTGCCACAGAGCCGCAAGCCCAGACCCTGGACAAGGGCTTCGGTGCGTCAATGTGGGAACCAGCAGAACCCTCCCTCTAGCCACACACACAGCAGGCATGGCCAGCAGGCACTCCCAGGGATGCCCGACTTCTGGCCGTCAAGGGCCTCCCACCTCCTGGACCCAGGCTACAAAGAGGCTGTCCTCCAAACACACTGCCTGTGTTCAGAGATGATCAATTTATTTTCCATCATTTATTAATCAAAGACACATGTAGCTGCTAAGCAGGGCTTCTAACTCCCAGTAGGTGAGAATTTTTTTCCACGCTGAGTCTTCTAGAAATCTCATCCAAAGCCCAGAAACTGGGTCCTTCCATTGATCTGTGTGTGTCCTTGGTGCTGGCCCTTTTTGAGACAGTTTGAAGACCCTAGGAATGTGCTGCCCAGGGGTCACCTCCCGTCTTGCTTGTCCCTCACTTCTGCCCCAACTTTGCCTTTCTGTGTCTTCATCACCTTTCTGAGAGATGAATGATTCAGCTTCCTTCTCTCCCCTGGAATACGGGGAGTGAAGCACTAGATGATGGGGTTAAAATGATTTTCTTTAGCTGCAGACCCTCTTTGAAGGATCTCCTCTGCAAAATTCTATGTGTAGACAGACTAAATTGGAGCCCCTCTGATAAGGAGAAAGAGGGTCCCCAAACACCCCTCACCCCTCAGGGTCCACCTTCTCCAAGGGGACTCCAAGCAGTTACTTGAAAATCACCAACTGGGATAAGTTATTTCCAGTGCAGGGGTGGGGGTGGGGGTCATCACTTCTCTCATGGGGGATTCACATCAAAATCTCAGGAAAGTCAGATGGCATGTGTACTTAAGCATATTCCAGATGGCCATTGTTTTTTATTTGTTTCCAGTTGTGATATTTTATTTATTTCTAAATTTCAAGTAATATGAAAGGAGGGTAGAGATTTTAACATTTATAAAAAGGGGACCATGGTTTCTAAATGTTGCAATCCATTGATCTAGATCCATCTCAACCCATCAGTAGGTCATGGGATCAATTTATTAGATAATGACCAGCACTCTTCCTTAATGGATTACTGTAGAATAAAATAGAACAGCTCAGAGTTAGTTACTCGTTAGTTAAAGATTGCTTTGCACGCTGCTGTTTTCCTTATGTGTCTGTGCATGTGTGTACGAGGTGTAATGCAAAAAAATACAGTTCTTGCTGAGGGTTATGACCGCAAGAGGCTGAGGAGCGTTGGTCTGGCGGATGATCTTGTGGTTCTTCAAGGCTCTGACTTTGGCTCCACATGCATTTGGGAGACCACCTGAGCTGCTGTGCTGAGCAGAGTGCTGGTGCAGCATGCAGCGAGGCAGGGGTTCAAGAGAAGTGGGGACTCCTAGGCAGTGTACACCCCTTCCTAGAGGGAGCCCAGTGCCCTACACACCATCCAACAATTCCATTGCTCTGCCTAGGGCCTAGGAGGAGACAAGGAGATTAGGACGGAGCTGATCTTGCCTCAGTCCACAGTCCAGGAGTCAACTGTGGCATGTCTTGCCTGAGGTGAGGGAAGTGGTGGGTGTATGAGGTAGTGTGGGCCTCCCCTGATCACCCTCAATAGCAGCTGGTCACCTCTAGGCCTCTCTGGGCCACGGAGGCCTCTCTCAGGACCCTGCCTGTGCTGTGCTTCCCAACTGCACATCCAGGTGGCTTTGATTCCTGTGGCTGCTGAGATGCCATGGCTTCTGGGTCATGAGCCCCAGGATCAGAGCCGGCAGCCTGGAGGAGTAGTGCTCAAGCTGTGAGGAATCTGGTGTTTTTCTGGAGAACGATAGTTCCATCACTAACAAAATACCCTGAGATAACCAACTTACAAAGACAGGAGGTTTCTTTTGGCTCACAGTTATGGAAGTGTCAGTCCAAGCTCAATTAGCCCTGTTGCTTTGGGCCCGTGGCGAGCTGGTACATCATGGAAGAGATGCGTGACAGAGCAGAACTGCTCACCTTGTGGCCCAGAAGCCAAAGAGAAGAGGCGGGGGCCAGGGGGCTGGCATCCCACAATCCCCTTTGAGTGCACGTCCCCAGTGACCTAAGGACCTCCGACAGGACCCCACCTCCTAAAGGTCCACAGCCTCTCTCAGTAGCACCACCCTGGGGACCAAGCCTTTGGGGAACATTGAAGGTCCAAACCATAGCACCCAGAGGGTCCCTGTTCCCAGCCCTGAGATGCATGCTGTAACACACCAGCTGGGCAAGAAACCTCCATCTGCCCACACAACTGCCCAGCCAGGGGGACTGGCCGGAAAAAGCAGTCTCCACACTGTAGCGCTGGGCTCCCCATGCCTTGGGCTCCCCATGCCCTGGGCTTCCCTGACTTCCCTTCCTTCCCTGACCGTAGGGCTGAAGATCAGGGGCCAGACCTTCCTCGGGTATCCCAATGCTCCTCACCCCAGGGTACCAGAGACCTCTGGATTCTCTCCACCCTCTTTGGGAGGATGGAGGAGCTGCCCTGGTTCTAAGTTACTCTGTGTGCCAGACATGGTGGGGAAGGTAGGAAAGTGATACACTGCTACCCCGTCAACTCCCCGCGGTTGCTCACAACCCTACCCCCAGCTCCCAGCTCAGCACCTGACCTGCAACAACCATAGTAGCTACAGCCGGTGTGTACGTGCACACAGAATGTGAGTGGCTCTGTTTTTAGGTTACTCACTTCTCACCATAACCCACAAGGAAGCAGTTTTTATGATTACTCCCAATTTTCTACATTAGGAAACAGGCAGAGAGGTTAAATGACTTATGCCAGGCGACACAGCCATTGAGTGGTGAAGCCAAGTTCTAGACTTGGGCAGCGTGGCTCAGAGGATTCACGTCACTATCAGGTCGGGCTGCCTCTCTGTGCAGCTGCGTCTCGATGCCTCTTAGTTCAATAAATGAATTTCATTTTATTTGTGATTCCAATGCATGGATTTAATTTTTGCCTATCTAAGGGAACCCAGAAAGATAGGACAAACCACTGTGTCTTTCTTCATGTGCAGGGTGTACTGGGGACTTTCTGTCTGATCTACCACCCAGTGGAAAGGGCAGGAGACCAGGGTTCATGTCTCTACCCCGAAGAGAAGATGTTAATGGCCTGTGGAAGGCTGTGCATCAGAGTGCCCTCTCTGATTGACCACCAACCTTGTGGCATGGTGTAGAAGAAGAGGCTCAGGGCCTCAGGGTCTCTGAGCAGAGCACCCATCCTCCGATCTCAGCTTGAGAGGTA
The DNA here is from genome assembly GCA_004027185.1 of Glis glis. Lineage (NCBI taxonomy): Eukaryota > Metazoa > Chordata > Mammalia > Rodentia > Gliridae > Glis > Glis glis. The sequence goes on from PVJS01001244.1 coordinate 21,447, forward strand.
TCTGTTTTTGCAGGGAGACTGGCTTGCCCTCTTGCAATTTTTTTCTGGACTTTATAGTGCATTTTGAAAATACATTTTTAGAGAAAAAAATCATGATTGTCAAAGGAAGTCCAGACTGTGAATAATCCTGAGACCCACTGAAGAAGCCTAGTCTGACCCTGTGCACGAGGTATCAGTGTGGATGCTATTCAAAGCCTGTGGCTGACAGAGATAGATAAGTGTGGGACCCTATTCACTACATCTGGACATGCAGAGTTGCTTGATCCAAAACCTTAGCTTATTTTGTCTGGCTGTGGCCGTGCCTGGCTCCTTCTCTTGCCTCAGGTGCCCATGCAGCACGACTGGGTTGGTAAATTAAGAATTTGCCAGATGGAAGGACTAATTCCCCCAGCCCACCCCCTTTCAAAGTCATGGGCATGATGGGTTTTTTTGCACACATTCCGCTGGACACACGCAGCATCTGTAACACAGAGCGTCGAGACTTCATAAGCTTTCACATCTTTCATGTGATAAATATTTTCACCGTCATGCTCAAGAAATGGATTTTGTTTGAAAATGGCCTATTTCCTTTGATGGCTTCTTTGACGTGGATTCAAAGCCTTTCCTGATCCTGCTGGGGCCTGGGGTTGGGAGGGCCTGTTTGTTAACTTTTTTCGAAGGACAAATGCACTTCTCTCTGCTGCAGTATAGCCACCGTGGCTGGGGCTGGGAGATTTACGACTGAGGGCTGTCATGAAAAGATGTCGGTGACCAGTGACTTATGACTGCTGGGGGTGATGGCATGCTCAGCCCAGGCCATCCCAGCGGGGACACCCAGTGGCCTGTGAACAGACCCAGACTCGATGGGCCCCGGCTCCTATTTATCCTTCTCTGCTATAATTTGCACATAAAGATTCAGATGTGGGTTGTTTAACCAGAGTGGAGCCCCATAATATTTCTTCTTGCAAGTTTGTTTTTACAAGTGTTCTCTGGTCTTTGAAATGGCACATTTTTAATGGTCTTGCTACATGCAGTGAGCAGCCGTTTGGGACTGAAAGACTCTATTCTCAGGACAAGCTTTTGTAGACTGCTGCAGGCTTCTGCAAGTGTGTGTGTGTGTGTGTGTGTGTGTGTGTGTGTGTGTGTGTGTATGCACGCCCCTGTGCTCATGTGTGTATATCGTCAGTGAGAACTGAGTGGAACGGTTTTGCTCTCCTCTGACAGCCTGGATCAGTGGCCCCAGGGTCTTGTGATGAACAGCCTCCCCTCCTCCCCTGCAGGGCACCGCTTACCTTCTACCAGCCTGGCACATAGGAGTTTTCTGGAGATCTGGACGCTGGTGCCAACACTGTGAGGGGCGTCTGAGGAAGGAAGTTTGCCAGTTGGCTCATAGCTCAGGCTCTGGGGTTTGGCCACGTTGGAAGTCCTGCAAATACTTGTGCATCCATCCATCAGGTGACCTTTTCCCAGAGTCACTTTGTTGGAACCCTCCTTGTGGGTGGTGGAGGGGACATGGAGCAAGGAATGAGGGCATCAGAGGCTGTGTGGGCTCTCTTGGTCCTAGATTCAGCTGCTTCCCAGCTGTGTGGCTTTAGGCAAGGCATTGAACCTCTCTGAGCCTTAGTTTGTTTGTTTATTTTGGTACTGGGGATTGAACCCAGGGGCATTCTACCTCCGAGGTACATCCCAGCCCTTTTTATTTATTTCATTTTTTTTCTGGAACTGGGGATTGAACCCAGAGGCATCCTACCTCCGAGCTACACCCCCAGCCCTATTTTTTATTCTTTATTTTGAAACTGGGTCTCACTAAGTTGCGGAGGGCCTCACTAAGTAGCTGAGGTTGGCCGCCAACCCTGATCCTCCGGTCTCAGCCTCCCAAGTACTGGGATTACAAGCGTGCACCACCATGCCCGGCTCCTTTTTATTTTTTATTTTTTCGAAACTGGTCTAAGTTGCTGAGGCCGGCCTTAAATTTACGATCCTCCTGTCTTAGCCTCCCAAGGACTGGGATAACAGTCCTGCACCACCCCACCTGGCTGCCTTGGAGTTGAACTAGAGGCCCACGGGTTCCACTGAACATTATAAGTGAAAACTACCAGTGCCTGAATCAGCTGCAATCAGTGATGAAAGCCGCCTTAGAATCATGGTGTTTAGGACATGAAAGGACCTTGGAGATAAGCTCGTGTTTACCACCCAGAAGACTGAGGACTAAGGAAGGGGAAGGACTTGTCAATGCCACACAGCGATTGAGCCAAGAGCCAGGACTAGAAAGGAGGCCCGTGACTCCCAGTGTAGTGTTCCCTCCCCCATCTCATGGCTCTTAGATTGGGGACTCTGCACCCACAGCCTCAGCATTCCCTTGTAATGCCCTAAAAGTGCGGACCCTCAAGTGCACCCCAGACCTGCTGAATCAGAAATGCTGGGGATGGCGCCAGTGGCCTGAGATCTAACAAACCTGGGGTTACTCTAATTCCTGCTGATGCCCAGGGCCCGCTGCTCTACAGGGAGTTGCTGCCCTTTCGGACCAGAAAGAAGGCACTGGAAACAGGCAGTCTTTCCAGGAGAGGTGCCTGAGACCAGAGAGTGAGGGTTAGAGTACTATCGCAGAGGAAAGGGGCACGTGATTTCTGAACTTGATTCAGACAGCAGGTTCCCCAAAGCCAGGACCACTGTAGCACATCCCAGCGCTTTGCTTCAGAAGGAATCATGCTGCGGGAGGGTCTGCCATTGGCCTAGGTCCAGGCTGCCCTATGGCCACAGGCCACGTTTCTTTCCCCACAGAGCCCAGCTGTTGCAGCTGTTCACCTTAGTCGGGAGAAGCATGCCACTTGCACATCAGCATGGTCGGTCCAGCAAGTTCATTCCAGGAAACTGATGTGTGGAACCACCGTGTTTTATGTGTGAACAGTGAGGTGTATATTTAGAAGTCTGGGTGCTTGGCTTCAGGCTGTCAGCTCTTGGAGGGATGGAGGGAAATGATGGTATGTACTTCAGAGTTCATTTTATCTCCCCGGCAGAATTCTAGGTTTAAAGGGTTGTTTGAAAGTAGCAAGTAATGGTGCATATAAATCCTGGTTCCTAAGATATGTACATTTGTCACTCCCTAAAATGAGTTTTTCACATGTACTTTATATGGTTGGCTTGAAGGATAAAACTTGGACCCTTTAACAGCAGCTTTCATTCTGTATAATTTCTAATCAAGTCCATTTCCATTTCTGCAGAAATGAGCTCTTGCTGTCCCTACCTTCACCAGCTGTCTCAGCAGTGAGCTCACCACACCCAGCCCAGAACCACCCTCCGCAGGACTGGGTGTGGGATTTGTCAGCTGTAGATGGAGGATCGGGGTGAGCTCACAGAGCCAGATGTCTTCCTCTTTCTTGCCTGCCATGTCAACCCAGACTAAAGTGGCTATGCTTTTCCTGAGACCCCCTACTTGCTCTCTAGTTCCTTGTTAGGAATTGCCAGCATTCCTGAAGCCTAGTGAACCCAGCTGGGGCTTGCCTTCCCAAATCCTTACTGGGCCTCCCAGGGTGCAGAGTCTGATTCCTCCATCCCTGCCCTGGCTCCTATTCTCCGTGACTGGAACTTCCAGAATCATGACTGCCTTTTATCCTTCCCAGGTGGGGCTGACTTAGGTCCCATTGATCCCAGCCAGGTGGGCTAGGGTTGTGTCAGAGGAAGCTGATGCCAGGGGAGTCAGAGTGAGTCCTCATGGGATGAGGCAGCCATGTATCACAGCTAGAGTCCTCCAGGAGGAGCCCCTTAACACACAGGCACATCCCAGCTCACATTTTCACTGAGCTCCAATGGGCCAGGCACTGGACAGGGTGCCTTACCCATGTTCCCTCCTTTATTCCTCACTGGAACTCTATGGAATGGGGATTGTTCTCACCATTTTACCTGTGAGGAAACTGAGACACATCTAGTAAATGAAGTAGCTGGACCTGGAGTCTGTACTACCTCTGCACTGGGCACACTGAAGCCCATTGGTCTGATGACTTGCTGCCTGCTTTTATGAATGGTGTTCTTGGGACACAGCCACACCAATTCATTTGCGTATTGTCTTGATACTTTGAGTGGCTGTAACAGAGACCACATGACCTATAAGCCTAACATATTTACTACTGGTCTTTGATAGAAAATGGTTTGCCAACCCTTGCTTCATACTGTAATGTCTGTCACGACTTCCACGGTATTGAATGCAGGTTGTTCTATGCATGTGCCAATGTGCATTTTTCTGGGGAGTAGTCCATAGTTTTCATTAGATTTGCAAGACCAGGATACAGAACACCCTTCCTATACCCTCTAAAAACAACAACGGAAATTCAGCTGCAGGGAGTTTTGGAAACTAAACTTAGCTGGATGCCAACACCCAGTGCAAAGCCACGGGAGTTGGAGCAAAGGTCGGGAGTAGTTGGAAATTGGAATGGTTCCATCGGAAGGAGGAGACAGAGGCCGGAGGTGGTTGCCACAGGACTTGCCTGGCGCTGTCTGATCAGCTAGTGCATGAGGCAGGCGGGGCCAAGGTGGCTTCAAGGTCGGTGGGGTTGGAGATAAAGCCCTTTCACTGCTCACAGCCGCTCACAGCCGCTCACAGTCTGAGGGACATCTGCTCCTTTGGAGAATGTGCACGGCAGCCCTGCCTGGATAGTGCTGGGTGGACTCCCTTGTGGTCTCAGTGGAGTGTCACAGTTGAGAGATCAGCCTTGCTGAGAGTAGTGTTGGCACACGGTGGACTCTCAACAGATGTCAGCTACTGTTACTCTGCCTCACTACAACTCTGAGGGCAAAGTATTATAATCTGCCTTATTGTGGGGAAAAACCACAGCAATTGAGTTCTGGCTGTGGTAAGCAGAATACTGGTCCCCCAAAGATGTGCCTGTCCCCATCCCTGGACCCTGTGATGTGCTGCCTCATGTGGGATAGGGCAATTTGGGTTGTAGATGGAATGGAGATTGATAATTCAGCTGACCTTAGCATGGGGCAAGTATCCTGGGTTACCCACATGGGCCTGACGTGACTTTAAAGGCCCCATGTGCATGTGTAAGAGGGAGGCAGAGAGGTCAGAGTGCTATAATGGGGATGGACCAGCCTCCTGTAGTCAGCTGTGAAGGTGGAGGAGGGGCCATGAGCCAGGGTTGCAGCAGCCTCTAGAAGCTGGAAAAGGCAGGAAAGGGATTCTCCCCAGAGTCTCTGGGAGGAGCCACCCAGTGAGACTCCCATTACATACTTGCTTCCAGAACTGTAAGGTAATAAGTTTGTGTTCTCTTAAGCCATTGTGGTCATTTGTTACAGCAGCCATAGAAAATGACTGCACTACCATGCATCTGATGGAATGCTCAGTCCTTTGCTGCTGTTTACTACCTCATTTGCTCTTTGCAGTAGGGGGGGGGGACATATTATGATTCCTGTTCAACAGATAAGAAAGCTGAGGCTCAGAGAGTTTCAAGGGTTCTACAAAGGTCACACAGCCAGTCCAAGGCAGAGCTGATCTCCAGCATCTTTGCCTGGTGGACTCAGCCCCTCATAGAGCCTGCCCTTGGTGTTGTGGTGGGCCGCTTTCCTGCTCATGGACTGCTCTGCTTCCAGAGGAGATGCCTCAGGAAGCCCCTCTTCTTCCCTCTTCAGAAACCGGGTCTCCCAGATCACCTTTACCACCAGAAGCAAGGTCCTTGTTCAGAGGGTTCTAATGTTGTAGGGCCCAATACTATCAGGGCTCCCTTCTTCCCATTCCCTCCAAAGTCCTTTCCTGTCAGATCCTGTGTCTTCATTTTAGTAGCTCAGAGGACTCCTAGGAGGGACACATTGGGGGCCAGCTCTTGCTCTGATGCACCTCCAGAGCTGAGAAGAGGGGAACTCTGCCCACCAGAGCACCCCATTACCTCCCCTTGCTGGAGCTCTGAACACATCGAAGGGTATTAAACACAATCTGTAAATTTTCCCTTGGGAGCCCAAACACAGTGGAGGCAGAAAGGTCTTACTTTGCTGGGAACAAGGAAAGCACCACTGTAGTGTGCTAACATCCCCTGACTCCCCCCAAGGAGTCACAAACATTGGCCCATTTTATAGAAGAGCATCAGAGCGGGGGCGAGGGGTTTTGAAGTGAGAGTCCCTGGAGCTTGTCACCTCCTGGGCCAGCCTGCTTCCCACAGTGCCTTGCTTTGGCTAGGACCAGGCACCAAGGCTGGGATTTGGACCTGAAGTCTGGGCATTTGAAAGATGAGGGAGGGCGACATCATCCTGGGCTGTGGAAATGGCACAGTGGTCTGGAGGCAGGGCTGAACTCCACCTATCTCTGCAGGTGTAAGCCCTCCCTGTGTGGTAGTGTGAATTCACCCTCCTCACAGTGCTGGGAGGAACTGTAAACAGCCCAGGCTTCTCCCAAAAGGTCAAGCATCAAGCTCTTTAGTGGGAATAATGGTGACTTCTCACCAACAGGAAGCCAGTGGGCAGGAGTTGACTGAAAGTTGAAGAGGAAATGTGCATTTCTGGACATTCAATGAACCCTTTTCTTTTTAATCCACAATAACACATGTACCAAGGCACGTCAGGAGTTGAAGAAAAGTTTTCAAAAAATCATTGAGTGGACATTTAGAATAGGTACATGTTATGGTATGTAAATTACACTTCAGTAGAGCTGTTTTGAAAGCAGGAAGAGGAAAAAAAAGGAAAGCATGCTTGAAGAATCCTACCTGGGACATTTGGCACTGCCCGTTCCCTGATTTGATGCTTAGCCTTTATCTTTCCAAAAGCTGACTTTGCTGCAACCCCCCATAGCAGCCTGGCAGCCGATTCCCATTTTACAAGGGAAGACAATGAAGGTGTTCAGGGGCTCTTGGTCTTGCCCAGAAAGTATGAATAGCAGGTGCAGGAGTATGGAGAAAAAGGTCCCCAGAACCCTCTTGGAGGAAGACCAGGAGCCAGGACCATCAGCCTGTCCCCAGAATGAACTGCAGATCTGGGGTTTCTTTCACCTCCACTCACCGGGTTCTGGATCCCATCACCAAACACCCAAAGCTCCAGCTCTGAGCATGGCCTGAAGGCAGAGATAGGAATAGTAGTGGCTGCTGGACTAGCTGCAGGGCAAAAGCTGGGCCCCTCCCACCCACCCTCAAAGCCTTCTTAGCTGTCTGTCCCTCTGTCAGAGAGAGGGACACATGGTAACCAAGAAACAAGAAGGCTCCATTGGTTACCTGGTAAAACATCACTGCATGAGCCCAGACTGAGGGGCTAGAAGCAGAGTTGCTGCTTCTGCTTCCAATGGGCTCACAGCCAGCCTGGGCCATGGGCTGGGGCAATGGACAGTATGAGTACCTCCTGCTGCCCAACCCACAGGTGGGAGCCCCAAGCAACTTTGACCTCCAGCAGCAACATTACAAGACCCCTCCCAATGTCTCATCCTACAGTCTAAGGAGCAACTACGGGTACTGGATTCTTGCTCCGGGAAAGGCCTGGATTACAGACTCTCCTGCAACTTCTCTGTAAAGACACCCATCTCTGAGTTTCCACCTACAGCTCTGGGAAGAACTGGAAAAGGGACTCAGCTCCAGATGGTGGGGACCTCCAGGCACCTGGTCCTGCAGAAAAGAGGCAATCAGAACGAACGGGACAGGGCTGGGCAGCAATGCACTGTCTGTTTTACTCTGGAGCCCATCTTTCTACTCTATCCTGTGATCTCAGAACCACCAAGACCTTGGAGAAAAAGCCAGCAGGGTCAGGCTGGCCCTCTCTTTGGGCTGCCCACCCAAGCAGCTACCCCCTGTGCAGGTATCCTTCCTGCTTTTGGCAGCAGTAGCTTCTGGGGCCTCAAAAACCTTGGCAGGGTGTCCAGATACACTCGTTTTTGCTGGACGATTAGCCTGTGAGGAGGCTTGGAGCTGCAGCTTTCATGCACTAACTGCTCAGAGCTTTGCAAGCTCTTTCCTGCCCCACTTCTCTCCTGTCTCTGTGAATTAGCATGGAGGCTGTCAGGATGGATCTGTAATGTTCCGCTCTCATTAGTGGGCTGTGCATCAGGCTCTGTGGGCATATCTCTATGATTATATTGTGGCATTTCCCCCATGCGCCATGTGATCATTGGTAGCACTTTCTGGAAAACAGGTCATGCACAATGAGGGCTGGGCATTACCACAGGGAAGCAGATGAGCTGAGAGAGTATCTCTAGTATCTCTATTATCCTATCACAGGGAAGAGCTTGAGCAAGTGATAGACAAAACATACTTGATAAGCAATTGGCAAGGCACAGGCATTAATTAACCAATCTGTGGGAATGATGGTGTGCATGGAGCAGGGCCCTGGGGTTACCAGAGCAAGGTCTCCTTACCTAAGTGGAGTCAGCCATAAGGTGTTAGGTGGGCTGGCAAATGTTTCCTAAAAGAACCCAATAGTATGTTTTTTCAGCTTCTTAGGCTATGCTCTCTGTCATACCTACTCAACCCTCTTCTTGTAGCTGTAAAGCAGCCATAGTTGATACATAAGCAAATGGATGTGACCATGTTTCAGTAGAACTTTATTTTCTTTTTTATATACTTTTATTGGTGCACTGTAGTCTTATAGTCTCACATCATAATGTAGTAAATAGCGATAGTGACATACATGCATTTCAAAAACAGGTGGTGGGCCACGGACCATGGTGTGCCACCCATGGTGTAAAGGAACCAGTATTGAGTTTTGGGTGACCTTAGATTAGTCATTTAACCTTTTGATCTTTGGTTTCTTCATGTCTAATAACTACCTGCTGTGGGTTACTTATTAATGAATAAGTTTTAAAATGATGTATTGAGCCCCTTGTATGAGCCACATGTTGTGCTACAAACCAAAGATATAGCAGGAACACGACAGATGTGGTGCTCTCTCATGGAGTTTATACCCATAAGGAACACGAGATACAAAACCCATGGATAAAGACACCACCTAGCACAGAACTTCCTTCCCACTGAAGTTCCCCTAATTCCTCTTTGAGGACCCACTAGTTTCAAGTTCACTGTCACTGGTACCCATTGCTGAGTGAAAAGGTAGGGGCATGTGGTGCCGTAACCCAGGATTTCAATATGTTTGTAACGCATTATTATGCAACACAGGCCTAATTGTGAATCATAATTTTTTCATTAACTGATCTCATTTTACTTGGTAATATCCATTTAGGCATTTGAGAGCAATAAAACTACATTTCTTTTAAATATTATATGATTCAGTTGGTTCACTGATTTAGATTTTTACTACCCCCATTCCAAACGAGTGAGTCATACATCTTTTTAGAGATAACAAGGACCTTCAAGATCATACAAGCCTGTGCTTCTCTTCAAGCATGCATGCCTCATGAGGGAAAAGAACGAGCAAGTGCACCCCAGTTCTGAGATGGAGCTCTGGGCAGGTCCCCACATGCCTGAAAACCCTTACTTTGTCTTAGAAATGTATGTATAGTTTGCATCTCTATTCCTCAATGTATCCTAATGTATTTGATGGATCGATTTCTGTTTTTATATCTTTGAGAAAACTTGGTAACCATGTTTGTCTATAAAGTGATGTGTCCACCAGCCTGTTGCCATATAGAGGCAGTAGGACCCCTGCCTGGGGAGACAGACTTCCTCGGATTGAATCCCAGCTTCTTTGCCTCTTTCTGTGTGAACAAGAGCAAGAGGAAAAGCTTTTTGTCCTCTCTGAGCCTCACTGTCTTCATCTGAAAAAGAGAAGTGATCTGGGTGAGATGAGTTGACATGCTTAGAGGGCCTGGCTCATGGGAAGAGCAAGTGCTTAGCACATGTTGGCTTCTGTGATTATCCCAGGGGTCACATACATGTTCAAGTTGGAGGACATGGCCCCAAGAGAGAGGGCCTTTTTGCATTTTTACCCAGAGAGTTTGGCCAGCACCCGGGAATCTGTTTATACAGATTCTTCCCTCCCTCATCCTCGCTCCTCTATCACTATCTCTGGCATCAGTGTCCCATGTCTGCTTTCAGAATCATGGGCTCCCTAAGTCCCCTTCTACTCATGACAGCCCTTTACATTTCCATCAATGAGACTTCCTACCACTGGAGCACCCCTTCCATGTTGGGAGGAGCCTGGGTGCTAGAAGCCTCTCCCTTTTATTCCCAGGCCTCCTTTTCTCCTCCAGATAGGCTCTTAGGAAAGTGACCCAAGAGTAGGTGGTAGTCTATAGCTCTGAGCACCCAAATCTAGAGGAGCTGGGGACCCTAGCCTCTTGCCTGTGTCCAGCATAGTGCTAAATACCCATTGGCTTCATACAGACACTATGTCTATTGACATAGACAGGTGTCCTGCACCTGCCTCTCCTGTTCCTGACTGGCTTTGCTTTCCTGGTTCTCTGTCTCATTCCAGATCCCTGGCTCCATCTCTTACCTCACATACTTATGAGCATAGAAGGTGCTGTCCAGTGGGAGGGGCATCTCTGTCCAGTTTCTTTGATTTCAGACTATAAATGACCCCCGTCCCAGGAATTAATTCGAAAGTCCAGCCTAGTAGCTGTGTCTGGTAAGATGTGCTACCCCCACACACAGACACATAAAAAAGAGATTTAAATGACCTTCCCTTGCAATAGTAACCCTAATTACCGTTGATTGTGCGCTCATTGTGAAATATATGCTGATCTGAGTGCTTTATATACATGATTAATGCACTCTTCACAGATCTCTGGGGGCTTGTTATGATCCCCACATTACAGGTATTACAGGTAGAGGAATTTCGGATTGGGGAGGTTGAGTGTTTGCTATGGTCACATAGCCAGTGCATGGTGGATCTGGACTTGAATCCATAACTATGTGAATCCAAAGCCTCTGCTCTTGGGGCTGATAATACCCCCTCTGTGTTCCTTGGAGGTTTCTGGGGAACTGTGAGTTGTCCTTGACCTGGTCTGGAACTGCTCCACAAAGTCCACCAAGGGTCCAAAGAGCAGTGTCTGGAGTATGTGACAGGCTGAGGGCAGCTTAGCTGCCACCCATGTCCCCTCTCCCAGTGGGCTGAGTCTGGAATAGCAGGAGGCAACATGGCTGGTGGTGATCAGTCAGGAGAATGCCACATGGTGGAGCCAACTCAGCAAGACAGTGGGGAGGGAATGGGCTGGCCAGACCAGGCAGAGGACAGACCCCGATCCAGGGGACCTGGGCACCAGGGAAAGGGGTGTAGGCTGGGGAAAGAGGAGCAGAAACCATTTAGAGAAGTGGGACCAATGTCTCTAGCAGGCAGACAGGCTGGGAAAGGAGGAGATTCTGCACTGAAGCCCTGGGGTGGCATGCTCACGTCCATCGGCCTCTTGGAAGACCCTGAGGCGTGCATTTCTGCATCCCTTGTGTCTAGTGGTTGTTGGATGGATAAAGGGATGGATTTGTGGATGAATGAATCTTTGAGAAGCATGAGAATCACAGTCTCCCTTCACTCACCAAAGAAGGGGCTAAGATGGTTTTACCCATGGCTCTTGTGAGGATGGGAAAGGGGTTGTCATGGCATATGCAGGGGTACACTCTGACCACTGTCTCCTTGTCCCTTCTTTCTCCAGAGGCTCCTGCCAAGCCCGAGGAGGCAGAGACCGAGCCCTTCACAGATTCCTCTCTGTTTGCACACTGGGGCCAGGAGCTCAGCCCTGAAGGCCGGCGTGTGGCCCTGAAGCAGTTCCAGTACTACGGCTACAATGCCTACCTTAGCGACCGCCTGCCCCTGGACCGGCCCCTGCCTGACCTCAGACCCAGTGGGTGAGCAGAGTCAGTGACCCGCCCTCGTCAGACTGCCTGCCGGAAGATGGGTCCTCCCAGTACTGGGAGCAGAGCCAGGGCTGGGTGTCCAATCTCCGGGTCCCTTTCCCACTTAGGCCAGGGTCTGTTTCTGCAGCCTCAGTTTCTCCATTTGCTGAGTAGGGAGAGGGCTTCCTTACATTAGAGATCTTGAGGATTAATAACCTAATTTACTCTTTAAGGGCACTAGATTCATCTGGCATTCCCGTTAATATGTCATTTTAACCCAATTAGTTGCATTTTTATGAACAATTTTTTTTCCCTGTAAATTAGTTTTTTAAAGTACATCTATCTTCCTGGGCTAACAAGTCATTACACCCGACAGAGAGTCTGTCTTGACTTCTCTCTTTGTGACAAAAGGATGTTCCTTTAAGGTTCAGTTAGAATTTTTATTGCTCCTAATTATTAAAAATGTGGGCACGTACCAGAGCTGAGAAAATCTCATTAACTTCTGTGAGCTCCCCCCACACCTTTTTTCCCCCTTTTTCTTCTCATTTTTAGAATTCTCTGAAACTGCAAACCATAGTGAGAGCTTCTATCTGGAGTTTGGGGGAAATAGCTTGCAGCTATTTTAGGGGGAAGAGTTCAGTTCAGCTCCATAGGCATTTATTGAGTACCTGCTGTATGCTATATAATTGAGTATGGTTGTGCCTGGCCTAGGGAAAAGCTGGCTGGGCTGTAGGGATGGAAGAGCTGGTGATCTACAGAGAGAGAAGAATATGTATTCAACTTATTCATGAAGTCTTTATTATGTGCCAGCGTAGTCTTAGACACAGGGATGGAGCAGTGAGCAACACTGACAGGAATTCCTGCCTGTACAGAGCTTACATTCTACGTGGTTGGGAAGAGATAATAAACAAACAAGTACATAGCATGTTGGATAGTATTAAATGCTATGGAGAAATATAAAGTGGGAGAGGGGCACAGGGACCTCCTGGGATAGGAGTGGGGGTTGCAGTGGCTTATGGGAATTGATGAGGAAGCAAGCCATGCAGATACTGTACTGGGGGCAGGTGGGGGCTGTCCAGGCAGAGGGTCTGGCAAGTTCCACCCTGAGGTATTAGCAGGCTTGGCATGTCTGAGGAAGAGAAAGGAGAGGGGGCCCTGGCAGTAGCTGTAGCTGGAGATGAGATTAGAGGAAGCAAATTAAAAAAAAAGGGTAGTGATTCCACACCTTGGATGCACATTTGACTCATCGTGGATCTTTAAAAACAATCCTGATGCCAGAGCCCTACCCCAGACCAATTAAATGAGTTTCCTGGGTGGTTCTCAGCTTCAGAATTGTTCAGCAATCCCAGTGACCCCGCTGTGCAGCCCAGGTGGAGATGAGAGAAGGGCTTTGTGGGCCACTGTGAGGTGGAGATCCATGGGAAGGGCCGGAACAGGTTAGGAACAGGCTCAGATTGTCATTTTTAAAGACCCCCTGACCACTGTGCCACAAGGCTGAAGGGGATGAAGGAGGAGACAGGAAGAGGGGTCAGGAGGCTGCTGCATGCCCGGGGAGAGGACATGGGGACTCCAGCCAAGATGGCAGTGGGAGGGGTGCTGAGAGGGAGTAGGGTTCTGTAAACATCCAGACTTAACTAAGTGCCACAGGGCCTTGGCCCACTGGGAATGCTGCAGGGACCACACTGGGGCTAGGAGAGGAGCAGGTCTGGTGTGGGCAGGATGTAGGGGCTCTGGAGAAGGGGTCCTCCAAGGAGTTGGGACCCTCTGTCTCCTGTGGGGGTTTTGCTATGATCTTGGCCAGAGGAGCAGCCATGGACTCTTTGGCCAATCTGGCACAAAACACAAGCCCAGCTCAATATATATTTGTTCAAAATTAAAGGGAAAATAAGTGGGAATCCACAGACAGGGTGGATCTAACATACTGCACCCAGTTGTAACAATAACCAATACTGACCCGGGCTGAACTTGTTGAGCGTGCCCCTCCCATCTGGGACCACACAACACTGCTACAACCAGAGGCGAGGCAATAGCATATTCTTCCTCTCTCTAGAAGAGGAAGCCAAGGAGCAAAAAGACAAGTGTTATGTCTGAGGTCACACAGTTGGCTAAGTAGCCAATGGAGCCTTGAACCCATGCATCTACATGCCACATTCTGGCCTTTGACTCCAGCCCACAGCTGTGTTTGTTTTGATTGTGCACAATGCTGCTGAGAGCTGACGCTGGAGCCCCGTCACTGCAGTGAGAGAGGTGCTCTGCCCACTGTCATTTCCAGTGTTTATTTGAAACTCTGGAGGACCCTAGGTGGGCAGAATTCCGCAGTTTTCTCCTGAGCGGCTGGAGAGCGGCAATCATCAAGTAGAAGGAACTTCCACCACACACAGAGCTTTACACTTTGTGGGGCTTCAACACCTCCCCTGTGGGGTGGGGTGACTTGTCAGCCCCTTTCTCTCTCAGAAAAATGGAACTTCCGCTAAAAGGCAGAGTGGAGCCTTCTCACTCCTCTGCGAGGGCTCTGTGCAAGTGACCTTAACAATGGGTAGTTTCTCTTTGCACACGTACTTGCAAGGCCCCATCTTGCTCTGTCTCAGCTCATGTGCCAGACACACACCAAAGATGGAGAGCTGTTGGTGGACCACTCCAAACAAGTATGTGCTTAGGTAGAACAATGCCTGCCTTTGTTTGGTAATTTCCATAAGAACATTCCTGCCTTGTAATAAGGCCATCACTTGGTTCAACCTGTTTAACTCATTTTGGAAAATCTTCCCAATGACTTTACTCTCAGCCTATCTCAAACTATATTGGCAAACATGTATATGTCATGAGCCACATTTTCAGGCAAGCGTTTGGGACTCTATTTATATATTAATTTTTGGCTCCTCCCAGTAATTTTCTGAAGTAGATACTGTTAAGCAGCTACCATTTTATAGATGAGGAAACTGAGGCACAGGGAGATTATATAATCCACCCAAAGTCACTAGTGGCAGAGCTGGGGTAGGATCCCGGGCAGCCTGGCCATAGGATGTGGATGTGTGATCACTATGCCATGAGTGTGTCAGTCTGTGTCCCTCTCACGGGGGTGGAGGGCCTGCTTCAACAGAGCAGTGTTTGCTGACCGGCTTGGGAGGGATGCAAGTTTGCTTCTACACTTTGGAATTGTTTCGGTGAACATGAAACCCAAGCTCCGAGCAATGTGTTGACTAGGGATGCTACTGGAATTTGAACCGAGGTGGATGAGAGGAAGTCCCATGCTCACCACAGCCTCCAGAAGACTCACCACATGGCTCCTGCTTCTGCCGAGCCCCTTGCTCCATGTTACCTCCTGTTTGCTCTGGGGCCCTCTGCCCCAGGAGGGTTCCTTGGATTCTTCACTTTGCTCTTGTTGTTCTTGGCTTTACTCTTCTAAATTCTAACCCCGATGTTGTGTTCGACTTCATCCTGGAGAAGAAAGTGGGTGTTTAGATCCTGCCCCTCCCTTCCACAACCCCTGGTGCATCACTTTCTTTGTCTCTTTTCTGTGTGTGGGAAGAGGTGATCTGGCCCACCTTGCCATCTGACTGGGGCAGAACCCACTGTGCTCGGTGCCTTATACACAGGACAAGGCATAATCAGAATGAGAAAGTTCCTTCAGTTGGTTGTTAAGCTTTGTTGATTTATCCATCCACCAGATGTTTACTGTGCACCCAGTGTGTGCCAGACACCAGCAAAGCATCAGACAAACAGAGCTCTGGGATAAGGACTCTATATGGATTGGGAGGTCAAGGCAGGTGACCAGAAAACTTGTTGATGACCTTCTGGTGCCCTTGGGGAGGAGTCATCCTGGTGGCTTCAGGTAGCAGGAACCTGGACTGGACAGCCCATGGAGGCCCTGTCCCTTGTGGCCTCTATGGCAAGGAGGCAGGCCTGGAGGGTGGCATCTGCAAGGAGCCTCCTTTTCCAACTTAGACTGCTCTACCCTGGGGAAGAAAGGACATGGGGACAGGAAGCACCCCAGTCTCTGGGGAAATCAAGATGCTACTCATTTTCCTTCATCATTGTAACAAGAATGGAGCAGGCCCTTGGGCCACCCAGGGGAGACAGGACAGCATCCTCATGGACCTCACCCCACGAGAAGCCTTCGAGTTGGGCATGGCTGTTCTTCCTTCCTGGGTTGGGAAGACATGGGGCCTGAGGGTTGAAGGGAAGAAACGCCACATCCAGCCTGGCTGGACTTTGCTGTTCTTTACATCCCCGGATGCAAGCATTTTTCTCTGTGTGCGTCCTCCTGCCTCCTAGTGTCTCCCCTCTTAGGCCCCAAAATAACCAGCGAGGGACAAAAACAAGAAAAGGAAAAAAATCAAGCCCTGATTGGGGTGTGGACTACTGAGATATGCACATGTGTCAAAATTCATTGAACCGGGCGTGGTGGTACACACAGTAATCCTAGTACTTGGGAGGCTGAGACAGGAGGATCGTAGGTTCAAGGCCAGTCTCAGTAACTTAGCACAACTCTGTTACAAAATAAAAATTAAAAGGGCTGGGGGTGTAGCTCAGAGGTGGCATGCCCCTGGGTTCAATCCCATTGAACTGTACATTTAAGGTCTGTGCATTTTACTGCATGTAAGTCAAACAACAATATTTTTAAAAATGAAGGTATGAGGAAGGTCTGGGCAGTCCTTTGCCTGTGGGTTGATGGGGAGGATAGAGGTGACATCTTTTGGTAAGTCACTGAAAAGATGGTTGTGAATTGTGGGGAAGGAGGGTCATGCGAGGTTGAAGTAAGCTGTCCAGCTTGAGACAGAGAGGGAAGGTGGGCTTGCTACCCGTGGGACAGGCAGGTCAGGCAGGCAGCATGTGATTGCCTTTGGTACTGTAGCAACAGGCACATGGCACATTCTTTCCAAGCACCTGCCCTAGGGGGGATGTGGGTGTAGGTAGGAGAAGGAGGTGCCCAGGTCTTGAGCTCCAGGCCTGTCATGTTGTCATGGCAACTCTATGGCCTGCCTCCAAGGTAGCTTAGAGCAAAGCCCCTGGCAGGTGCTATTTCCTGCCTCTTGCTGGCAGATCTTCAGAGCTCCTGATCCTTGTTAGTAATGACTCTGCCTTTCTCTCCAGTGTCCCCTGAGGGCCATGTTCCTCCCTCACAGGGGTTAGAGAGGATAGGCTCTTGGGTTAACAGGTGGGTTAGGGCCTGGGGTTAGGGTGCCAGGGGTTGGTAAAGGGGATTAGACTATTTTCTGCAGCCCTCGGTGGGAGCAACTGGGACAGGTCCGCACATAAGTTCCCAAAGGAGCCTGGGTCTGGAGCTGGAGAGATCTTGTGCTAACATCAAAGTGGGAAGCCCTGGGACAGGATGAGAGCAAAGGGATAATGCAGCCCAGAGCTAGGCACTGGCTCTCTCGGGGCACAGGTTAGCACCCCCCAAGGTGTAGAGGACATTAGCTGTCATGACTACAGAGTGGCCAAGGTTTGTATGTATGAACTTGTGCCATGGGGTCTGGTGGGCAAGATTGTTTTACTGTCATACACTCTAGGCAGATTCCTGAGATCTCTGAACTTTAGGAGCCAACAGGGAGGCTTCGTGTGTAGGCAGAATAATGGGCTCACAAAGAAGTCCACATTCTAATTCTCAGAACCTGTGTTATGCTACATGGCAAAGGGTAATTTAAGATTGCTAATCCAATGAATTTAGAATAAGGAGATTATACTAGACTACTGGGTGAGCCTGATCTAGTCACAAAGACACTTGAATGTGGGAGAGAGAGGCAGAACCAGAGAGAGATGACCATATGAGAAGACTTGACTGGGCAATTGATGGCTTTGAACATGGAAGAGAGTCATGAGACAAGGAATGTAGGTAGACTCTAGATGCTGAGAAAAGCCAGGAAACAGATCCTCCCTGGCCCCCAGAAAGGAACACAGTACTGACAACACCTGGCTGTTAGCCCTGTGAGACCCGTGCCAGACTTCTCGACCTTTAGCACCGTGAGATGACAAACACCATGTTTGTCATAATTTGTCACAGCAGCACTATTAGTGCTAGGAAGTTGATATAGTGTGGGACCTGTTGTACAGGATCTTGTGGCTGGGAGGGCTCTGTGCTTGGTTTCATACTCTGTTGTCACTGTGTTAAAAATTCCTAATAATTTTTGAATAATGCACACCGCACTTTGCTTTTGTACTGAGACTCCCTCACACCCCCAAATTACATAGCTGGTCCTGGGGGAGGAGTAGCATGGCTTTGGGTGGGGCGGCTTAGTATTGCTTTGACTGGATTACCCTGGAGTCGCTGCCAATGGGCTGATGATTGACAAGAACCACCACTTTCTCACGTGGGTGTACCAGATGTGTGCACATGCTTACTGCATACTTTCTCACTTAACTTCATCCTCATGACTGTCTTAGAGGAGAATACTGAATATTTGCAAATTAAGACAGCTGTTCAAGTCCCCACAGGTGCTCTGAACAGAGCTGGTGTTTTTATGCTATTTTTATCACTGCAGGGCACTACCTCATCCCCTTGTCCCACCCTGTCCAGGTGAGTGTCTCTGATTTGGGATCTTGGCTCTGAAGAAGATGCTGAGGATGTAGAAGATGTGTCCTTTGTGAGGACAGCCTCGGGACAGAGGGGTAAATAAACATCCTTAGTAACAATTCTGCTATGGCATTGAAAATGCTAACTGCACAAACACAGTTGGGGAGAAATGTTCTAACTAAATACTTTTGGTTCTTGCTAATGTTAAGCTCATTATGGGCCAATTGTATGATGTTGTTCTTAAAGGAAAAGTATTCTTGAGCTATATTAATAGAAGTGTAATATCTTAAATGAGGGAGGAGATAGTTTTGTACTCTGCTACTTAGATCATAACTACAGAAGTGGATTTTAAGGGATAGAGAGGAAGTGGACCATTTAGAAAAAGACAACCCTGGAGAGAAACTGGTTTACATGACAAAGAGATCATGTTTCTGCTTAGATTATGGAATAGTAGTTAAAACCCAGTTCCCTGGGCTCCAAACACAGGCCTCCTATTTATAAGCTGGTGACTCCAGCAAGTTCCCTACCTTCTCTGTGCCTTAATTTTCTTGTTTGTAAATTAGGAATGGATGACAAAACAGAAATAGAATGTGTAATATATGTAGAGTTTGCTGAATACTGTCTGAAATGTAGTAGCTGCTAGTAACTTTCAGTTGCTTTTATTATCTGGGTCTCTGGTTTGTAAGAGATGACCTGGGTAGGCTGGATGCAGGAACATGATTTAACTACCTGAAGGTCTACCGTGTGGACAAGGAGCACGTGGGATAGGGCATCTGCCCTGATGGTAGCAGGGTAGCAGAGAGCAGGGCCAGACGGGCTCTGAGAGAGATCAGACTGAAGGCCCCAGAGAGTGATTTCTCCCCAGCCAGGGAGGTGTGGTCCTCAGAGACTGAGCCCTGAGTCAGACTCTGCTGGAGGGCAAAGATGCCCTGTTCTTCTGTGGAACCTGCCTTCCCCTGCCCTGGCAGATCTATGGGACCTGCCTTTTCCTGTCCCCATAGATCCATGAGACCCACCTTCCCCTGTCCTTGGAGATCCGCTCTGCCCCATATTCCTCAGCTCTAGTTGTCACAGGCCTGGCCCACTCACCAATAAACCCACCACGTAGAGACACTGGTCCCTTATGTGACTTTTCCACAAGAGCCGGTTGACTTTTGTTCCCTAAGGCACTGTTCATTTAACCCCATGGATCTCATATTTCCCAGATCTCTAAGAGGTGTTGGGCACAAAGGGTCTCCCTGCTTCCTGTGCAGGGAGTCACTGCAAACAATTCGTCACCCTATTGTCCTTCTTACAGTCTACATTTACTTATATAGCAAATCCTTTCTCTAAATTGGTAAGGTCATTGGAAAGGAAGTTTGTGGAACTTCTGCCTCTGGGTGAAAGTTGAATGTTTCGATGATCACAAGTATTTAGTAGTTAGTCGTCAGTGATTCCTGGGCCAAATTCTGTTCCTAGAGCAGGCCTGGTCTGTTTCTCTTGCACTGATGACTGTTGAAACTCCTGGTTCTCAGGTGCCTGTTGTCTCTTCCACATCTGGGCCAAGTGGTATCTTGCCAGATCCCTGAAGTCCTGGTTACACTAAGTGTCTCTACTCTGCCTACATTATCCTCTCCTTCACCCCTCTGGCTGTCAGATGATCTAATCTTATTGCTCAGCCAGGCAGGGAGTAAATGTACAACACAGTGATTCCATTCCTGTCCCAACATGGTAGAGTTCCCACCCATATACTCCTCATGGTCTGAATTCATTCCACAGCTCATGAGTTTGAGCATTTATTCATGTGTCCATCAGCCAGGTACCCAGTGTCTTCTGAGTTTCTACTCTGTGCTGGACATTGTGCTGGGCACTGTGGATACCTGCTGTGTGGATGTGTTCTGACCTCCTGCAGTTTATAGCCCCACGCAGACCCTGATGTCTGTGCAATAGTCACATACTAACATACATTGCAATAGCATACAGGTGGCATGAAAGAAGAGCAGAGGAGCCTGTGAGAATCTAAAGAGTGTCAGATTCCAACCCGGGAACTGAAGTGAGCCTTTGTTAAGGGGCTACGGCTGTATCCTCAGGGCACAGGTGCTTGGGATTCTTGGTAGATGATGCAGATTTGTAGCCACATACTCAGAAGCCAGCAACCAGGTTCTGGAGGTGAGCTGTGTGGCTCAGAACATCCTGGATGGCTCACGTCTACCATCTTCTTTGTTCTACTGCTGCTGTGTTAGAATTGTGCTCTTGTGTTCATGGTGAACCTCAATCCTTGTAGGCTGACTACAGCTGAGAGGGGAGAGCCTCTCTGGGAGAAGTCTGGGAAGAAAGTGGAGACAGGACGACCCCCTTAGGACAGTAGCTACCTGGAGGTATCACCCTCTCACTTGTCCAGGCTCCCCCCACACACACACACACTTTCAGAACCCTGGCATAGATAGACTCTATTCCCAATGTGCATTGGCAGACAGACCCATCTACTTTGATCTTCATTCTGGAAGAGGTCAGTCTAATCCTCCCACCTCGCAGGTCCAGCAGCCTCCATGAATGATTTGTTCTGATGGCCTTGGGCCTTGTAGATTTGCGTAGGTCAAGGGAGGAAAGATCTGCCAGTCTGATATGGAGGTGCCAAGCCACAGTGGGTGATGCCTGGCCACTGCCCTGGGCCTTTCCCAATGGCCAGGAGCTGGGCTTGGTCTCACTTGGTCCTCAGCGGTTTCCCTTCCTCTCACAGGTAATGACACTGAGGCGCTTGATATAAATTTGTCTCATAAACAACTCAAAACAATCTGGGGGGAACTCTATGGAGAAGCTCCCTAAGTCATTGCTCCCTGTCCCTGCCTCTCCTTTTGTGTGCAGAGATCGATAAAATGGAGTTCATCGTGACCATCAATTCTAGCTTATTAGACAGCCATATCACTCCCCTCTCAGAAACACCTTGTTTTTTTTTTATCTCTAGTGGAAAATAGCTTGACTTTGAACAAGCATAAAAGTAAAAAGGGAACTTTTATGGCTTAATTTTACAGGGGAATGTGTCTCTCCTCAAAATGAGCGAGGGCTTGGTCTGGTGCAGTGAGGCATCCTCTAGGAGCGTAAGCAGGGAAGGTCTGGACACACCTGTGTGGCTCCTCAGACTTCCATGTCCTCTGCCCTTTTCTGCAGAAGCAGGAGAGCAGGGGCAGCCATCAAGAGCAGGCAGGAGGGCAGCTCTGTGACATCTTTGGCTCTGGAATGACCCCCAGAGGCCCATGTGTTGCAGGGTTGGTCCCCAGCCTCTGGCACCATTGGAAGATGGTGGAACTTTCAGGTGGTGTGGCTTAGTTGGAGGAAGTGAGGTCACTGGGCGGGTCGGTGAAGGGGATATTGGGATCTCAGTCCCTTCCTATGCCTCTTTGCCTCCCAGCTGCCTCTACCATGATGCACAATGCCTCTACGGGGTCAAGTGACCATAGACTAAAACAGCTAAAGCCATGAACCAAAATAAACCTTTCCTTACTTTAAGTTGATTTATCTTGGGTATTTGTCACAACAGTGGGGCTGACACTGTCTGAGAGAGCGAGAACAGGGTCCTGGCTGCAGGCAGGTGTGGAACAGTGTGTATGGGCCCCATCCTGGAGGATCCAGGTGCTGGGAAGAACATCTCAGCAGTGCACATTAGAGGCAGAGTCCGGGGGCTAGTGCTAGGCTTATGGGTAAAGCAAGCAGGATTCCAAAGCGGCTGTGCAGGGCTTGGGTACAGACCAATTCTCTTCTGTGGCAGCTATTGGAGGTATGTTCCAATTGCCGGACCTGGGCTGCAGCATGAAGGTGTCTGTCTAGTGTTTAGTATCCTGCAGTGATAACAAGGTTTGTGGCCAGCAAGTTTGTCACATCTGGCCTGAGGTGCCATACTCTTTCTGCCTGCCCCTTCCCGCCCCAGCAATGTGTTCTGCTTCAATGTGGAGAGGAAGACAGGAACCATGCCTGTACTGATGTGGCACGTATGTGTGGGTGGGGGGGATTTGGGAGGAAATTTATTCAACAATTAAATGGAATGCCTGCCATTTGCCAGGCATGGTGCCAGGCAGTGGGCATGCAGCTCCTACTTTGCTGCAGACATTCAGTGCTGAAAGTGGGAAAATCCCTGGTCAACCCTGAGTCGGTCCCCCTGTCTTGTCATCATGATGGCAAAGGGATGTTTCTTAGAGCCTTTGGCAGTGAAAAGATGCTGATTGGAAGGGAGGGAAAGTTTGCAAACTATTTCTGCAATAAAATGTCTTCTGTTCATCACACATGAGATAGGAGATCCTGAATTTTGTACAGAGATAACATCTAAACGATCATTTCTTCCTCTGATGAAGACACGGAGAGAGGCAAAATGGCTTGTTTTTAGTCATATGGTGGGGAGAGGCAAAGCTGGGACTAGTAGTACCTGGGTATTCCCACCCCACCCTACAACACTTCTTCCCTAGAAACTATCCACTTCATCTGTCTTATCCTGCCCACCCCTCACCGTTCTGCTCACAGCTCTGCTCACCCAGACCCGCTTTCAGTTAGGTGCAGAAAAACTGAAGGGTGAGAGGGTGCCCGGTGACCAGGTGATGTGGAGAGAGCCGCCTTCAGCAGGTGGCTGTCGCTGGGAACAGCTCCCAGGAGAGAAGAGCAGAAAAGAAGGATTTAAGGAGGTCAGGGTGTTTGGCCTGGAGGGATCACTTAATTACAGTGTGAAGAAATTGAGAACTTCTGGAGACTGAATGTGAGGAATTGGGGCCATAAATTCAGGGAAAGGGAGGGAAGGAGAACAAGACCCTGCTTGTGGAGCGAAGGCCTCATTTTCCTTCAGAGGAAGGAGGTTTGTAAGGAAAAAAAGGAACATTCTGAGACCAGTGGCATGCATGTTAAGTGTCGGCTGTACAAAAATAAACAAATTTGTTAGCTTTGTGTCATGCCAAAAGCATTCACTGAGCACCCACTATGTGCCAGACCGTAGTCTAAGGTGGGGCGACAGCATAGTCGCAAATCAGAGTCCTCACTTCATTATAGCAAGGGAGAGAGAGTATAAACAGGTACAAATGTGATGCAATATGGTAGGTATTATGTACAAAAGAGTTTTCATATAAAAACCTGATGTTCGAAAGTCTTTCATATGAAAATAGTGATCAGCAGGATTTAGCTTGTAAAACAAATATAACATTTCAATTCTGCTTGGAGAAAGACTGTCAGGAGACTGGCTTACAGAGACTAGCATCTCACACCATCATGGCTGTTACAGGGAGAAATTAAAATCGGTCTCCTTGGAAAGGGGAGACCAGGTAGTTATATTCAGAATTAAGAAGGGAAGAGAGCAGGAGAGGCAGTTAACCCCCATCTCTGAAAGACACCTGGAGACAACCTGGAGATGCAGATAGTGAGGTGAGGCTCTTAGAACTCACAGGAAATCCCAGGGCTAGCGCAGGTGCCCAGGGTGCAGGCTTCATTGATGGTGGAGTTTAGCAGGGAGGAGGGTGAACAGTGTGCTAAGACCTTGACCTTATTGTGAGCTGTCCATTGTACTTATATTAAAGAACACTAAAGGTCATGTACTCTTTGTTTGACCATGATTGACATTGCTTATAAAATGCAATTAACATCCAGGCATGTGGCATATTCCTGTAATCCCAGTACCTGGGAGGCTGAGACAGGAGAATCACAGGTTCAAGACCAGCCTCAGCAACTTAGTGAGACTCTCAGCAACCTAGCGAGACCCTGTTTCAAAACAAAAAGTAAAAAAGGTCTGGGGTATAGCTTGAAGGTATAATTACTCTGGGTTCAATCTCCAGTACCAACAAAAAAATGCAATTAGCAAATAGTTTCTGTGTTAATATTCACCTCTGTTTCCATGCTCAGGAAAACCTAGCTATTGATCTTAGTCGCCCACCATAAATACTAGTCAGTAGAACTATTTGGCTGTCAACCTTTAAGTGGCTGTTATAAAAACTGTACTCACAACAATAAAAAAATTTTGGAAATAATTTGATGAACTTAAGAAGTCATTCCTCAGTACCTGGGAGGCTGATGCAGGTTCAAGGTCAGCACATGGTAACTTAGCAAGACCCTGTTTCAAAATAAAAATAAAATAGGGCTGGGACTATAGCTCAAGAGGTAGAATGCCCCTGGGTTCAATCCCCAGTAACCCCCCACAAATGTCAGTCCACATTCCTGTCTTTCTCTTTCATTAAAGTTCCTCTCTCCACCTCTCCATCCCCAGCTATTCCCTGAGTTTAGATGAGTTGGTTCCCTTCCCTCCAGCCACAGCACTGTCCTTCGGCCATGTGGGACTTTTGCATACTATTGAGTTTCTGATCAAATATCTCTTCTTCATAGAGGGTTTCCTGACCATCCCTTAGAACGGCTGCTGAACATGGTCAAGCAAACAGTACATAATCTTTATTCTTCTTTAATAAAAGTACAATGGACAGCTCACAATAAGGTCGATGTGTTGGTACAAGTTCACCCTCCTCCCTGCTAAACTCCACCAGCAATGATGCCTATCATGCCATCCTCTTACCCTGTCTACTTTTCATCTTAACACTTGTTTAAAATTCTATCATCTGCATGTCTCCATGTTCATTTCCCTTGTCAAAGTATAAACTCCATGAGAACAAGGACCCTGTCCACTTCTTGTTAGACCCTCAGTACCTACAACAGTACCTGCCAGGGGGGAAGAAGCTCCATACACATTTATTATATTAAATACAAGAATGAATGAATTCTACATGAATCTGTTAACTTGATGTTTTATTAAAATTGCAAGTATGAAGTAGATTTGGGAAAAGGCTCAATTCATTCCTTCCCCCCACCTCCCTTTGGTGAGAAAGAAGGAGAGCTGGAAATAGAATGGGAAAAGTTTCTGTAAATTTCTGGTAACCATAGAGACGGTGATTTTAGTTTATTAATCTCATGCTCTTAAGCAGGCTGGGGCCCCATGGTGATTTCTCCAAATTGCTCAGTGCTGGTTATCCTGCAGCCTCCCTCATTAAGGAAGAGCAGGCCCATTCCTATCCTGCAGCACTTTAATTACTGACGAGCAGAAACCCTGTGCTATTACACTCATTATCGCATGTTGTAACCTAGCTGCACCTCCCACTCGGATCAGCAGAGCATGGTCACTGGCCCTAAACCCCTGAAGCCGTCAGTGGCAGGTGGTGGCGTGGCAACCTCCTCTCCAAGCCCGGAGCCTGGGATATAGCTGAGTTGCTGCCCTATCCTTTCACTTGACTGCCTTGAAGATGGGAGCTCAGTGTCTTCTGGAACAGTATTTAACTTCAGCCCAGAAAGGGCACCAGCAGTGGTTTCCTGCCTGTGAAGACTGTGCTTTCAGGGTAGAGACTTGCCCTTGGGAACCATGGCACCTCTCATTGCATGGCCTCTTTGGGGGTCTGATTTCAAGCTTGTGTGTTCCTCTTTCTCTGGGGAATGTGGCACAGTCTTTTATGAGTCTGCCTCTAATCCTTTGGGTAATGGCTCTGGCTTCTTCCCAATGGCTTCGGGGTTTCATGGAGCTTAGGGGATATGGCCGGTTGGGGTGGTCTCTTCCATGGTCATTTTTTCTTCAGTGTGGAACTCTGGTGCAGATATCAGAAGACCAGAGTTGAATTCTTTCTTGGCAGCTGACTTCCAGTGCAGCTGTAGATGGGGACTCGATCCCCTTGTGCCTCAATGTCCATCTGTGAATGATGCTGGACACGGTCCTTCCATCCCTCACTTGTGTTGGTTCTGAGGCTGGATCCCTGAATGAATGAAGGGTGGGTGTGTGCCCTGGCAGGATGTCTTCTGGAGTGAAGGAGAGTGGGTTTGCGCAGTAGAGGCTCTGGGAGGAGATGTTCTTCTCTCCTGAGGCTGGTGGCCTAAGGTCTGGCTTCACCTGGTGCTGCTATTTTGGAAACACTAAGGCCTTCCTTTGGCTGCATTTTGTATCCTGGTGTTATAGAAACATCAAGTCATCCTTCCAGTAAACACTCAGGGACTGCCTGCCTGTGCCATCTGCTGTGCTGGGTGCTCAGGTATAGCTGCTCAGCTGGAATAGTCACTGGCAAATTCACTCGCAGTTGTGGGGCATTTTCAGCAATTGTGAGTCTTTGTGTTGCACACATAGAGCTCATCTTAAGTGTATCAAAGAAGAGGTCCTGAAACAACTCTGGACCCCCAAGTCCTCCAGCAGAGCTGGAACAAGACGTGGGGTGGGCCCACACCTGGGGTGACTCCAGCTGAGTTCCTGACAGATCCAAAAGCTTGGCTATTCTTCTTTCCAGGTGCCGCAACCTCTCATTCCCCGACAGCCTGCCAGAGGTGAGCATCGTGTTCATCTTTGTCAATGAGGCACTTTCGGTGCTGCTGCGCTCCATTCACTCAGCCATGGAACGCACGCCCCCACACCTGCTCAAGGAGATCATCCTGGTGGACGACAACAGCAGTAACGGTGAGTGCCCTGCTCTCTGCTGACTGCTGAGCAGAAGGTTCAGCTTCAGATTCTTGTTTTACCAAGGCTCTCGGTTGCTGCTCCTTCTCTGGGGTGTCACCTCTGAGATGATAGATTCATAGTGGTGACTGCTTGGGAGGTTCACTGCCAGGCCTCCCAGAGGATTCTGGCCCTCAGATCTTCCTCAGTGGCCAAGCACTCTCTTCCAACATTCCAGTGTGATATGATAAGAGGCCCTGACCTCCACCCCTACCGTGTATACAGTGACTCTTTTCTGTGGAGCATCATTTCATTTAGTGGTGTTCCTTTGCCTCTGCCTGGAAGGTTGCTCATTGGTACTGTCTTAGCAGAGGTGAGGATGGTAGCACATGTGCAATCCAACAATAGTAACAGTTGTTGAGTGTGTAGCCTCTTTGCTGGATTCCCCTGTGTCCTGTCCCATCCATCCCTAGCAAGGCTCCAGGTGGCCTACAGATACCTTGGTGAAGTCTTTGCATCACTCCCTCTCCTTCTACCTACCATCCACCAGCCACCAGCAGCTCTCTCTGTGCCTTGGTGCACTTTCCATTGCCTCTGATTCTCCCCCCATATACCACATCCACAATTCTCCAAATTTAAAGGCCATGTATTGAGACAGTTTAGAAACCAGTGCTCTTGATAAGACCATTTATATGGATGTGCTGCTGACAATGTGTGATTTTTAAAAATAGACTCCTGGGTCACTGGATCATAGAGTCCCTGGGCTTGTGTTATCTTTTAAGCCTTTTTCGATATAGGTAGTAAATTTCCCAGTGAATCAGTTGCTGTAATGAGGTGGGCAATTTATGATTTGTTATCAATTAAAGCAGAAACATATCAGATAATTGAAATGCATTTAATCTCAATAAGCGAATTTTCTTTTTCACTTTATCATTATGTAGGAAGAAGTGTAGGAGCAGCCTGTGAGGGGATTTTAGAGTTTTTTGAAGGGCAATGCTCATGAATCACTTGACTTTCATTGTTCTATAGACATTAAGGAAGGAAAAGGCATCAAGGATGTTAGCAAATAGGCAATATAGGTGATTGTCTATCATGAGGGAGATAGGAAGGAGTTCAGCTCCCGTTGCTATTGACTACCTACCATCTCCTTGCTTGGGACCTAAGAAATGGATGCTCTTATGGTTTGGCTATAGAATGTATTTGGATGAGCTCATATATTGATGTTCAGAGGTGATACAATTGAATCATGAATGTTCTAATTTCATCAGTGAGTAAATCCATTGTAATGAATTCACTGGGTGGTAACCTAGAGGAGGTAGATCACTGGGGGTGTGGTCTTGGGGACTATATATATGTCCATGGACCCCCCTTCTCTCTCTCTCTTTCTCTGCTTTCTGCGGCCATGCCCAGAGTTCCCTAGATCTGACCCAGCCTGAAACCTCTGAAACCTCCAGAACTGTGAGCAAGTAAACATTCCTTCCTCTAAGTTGTGGTCTTCAGGCATTTTGAGTCACAGCAGTAAGAATGTTGACTGAAACAGATGCCTAAGAAAGCTCCCATTCCCCAGTGGCTAACACCAGACAGCCCAGGTCCCCTACCCCTCAGCTCCACCTAGGCCTGCTGGCCTGCTCATGGCTTATATTGTAAAGATTCAAGGGATGGAAGCACCATCCTTCCAAGGATGAGGACATCCCTGAAGCAAAGAACATCACTGGGTTTCATTCTGCTGTGCTTCCTCACATGCCAAAGAGAAAAGAGGATGAAGCACTAGGAGGAAGAAATCGTGGGGCCTTTTGTTTCTTTCCCCAAGGATAGAAGCTTATCATATCATTAAGGATGGTCTTTAATCCATATGGAAAATAAGGAAAAGCTGATATTGCATTTGAGAAATTTAGATAAGGGAAGTGAGTCAGATATAGAGGATTTCATATTTGAATTTTAAAGTTAGGACATTGTTTTTAAATGATTGTGACCATCAAAAGGTGTCAGTCAGAAGAATGAAGTGGTCACAGTGGGGGCAATGGAGAGATTTGGCCATGTTTTATAATACTGGCTGGGGTGAGGGGAATCTTGAGGGTGAAGAGATTATTGCAGCAGGACAGACAAGGCGCCAAGGGGGCTGGAGTCCTGGTGGGGGCGTGAGGATCGAGGGCAAGACAGGCCCGAGAAACATTAATCAGGAATCTGTTGGGCCTGCCAGGGGCAGGTGGGCGATGGAGGGCAGGTCGTTGATGACTCCAGGTTTCAAGTCACGGTGACACAGAGGATGACAGTGCATTGGCCTGGGGGAGGGAGGTGGGAGGAGATGAGTGTTGGCGCAGTAGCTACTCACGAGCAATATGTGTGAGAATGAATTACTTAAGACCTTTCAAAACCAAAGCTCTGGGGAGTTTTGTGGTGATGGTACAGTTATGTATCTCAATTGCGGTGGTGGTTATTTGAAGCCACATGTGTTCTAAAACTGCATCTAACTGTATATGCACACCCACACGGGTGCCTGTGTAACTGGAGAGGTCTGAACAGCTGCATGGACTATAGCAACATCACCATCCTGGTTTTGATATTGTGTTGTAGTTGTGTAGGATGTTACTGCAGGGGAGTCTGGGCAGAGGGTGAATGGCACCTTCTTGTACATTTATGTGTATATCTAATTACATTAAAATATAAAGTTAAAACAAATGGCTCTCCCAGAAGATTCTGTCTCATTAAGGTCGAGTCTGGACATCAGTCTTTTAAAAAATCATTCTTAATGATTCACATCTCTGGCTGATGGCCTATAGTTCAATGCATAAGATGTAGATTCACTTTTGGACATGCTGAGTTTCCAGTGCTTGGTGAGAAGGGAGAGAACTCTGAGCTGAAGTTGGAAGTCATGGATTCTCGGACCCTCTCTTTTATGATTTGGGTTTGGAATGCCTCCCCAAAGGCGCATGTGTTGAAAGCATGTCCCCAATGCAGCCAACTTCAGAAGTGGGGCATGGTTGGAGGAGGTAATTCACTAGGGGCGTAGCCCTTGGGACTATATATGTTATTGGTCCCCTCCTCTTGCTCTCTCCATCCCACCACCATGAGCTGAACACGGCTTTTTCCTCCACTGCCATGCCCTAAAGCCTTGCCACTATGAGCCAGTTGACCATGGACTGACCTCTGAAACCCCCAAAACTGTGAGCCCCAGGTCAACCTTTCTTCCTCTAAGTTGTGCTTGTCAGGTATTTTGCTCACAGAGATGAAAAAGCTGACTAAAGCACTCTCCATGGTTGATAAGAGACCATGGGAAAGTCCCTCAACATCTCAGAATCTCAGCTTCTTTTGAAATGGGGTTGATCATCCTCCCCAACCTCGCTTGCCTCAGCTGCCCAAAGTGGCGAAATGTGTGATTATGAATTGAACAGTGGGGTGGGTAACACTGTGAGGCAAGCAAGGGTGGGGAAATCAGAAGATAACATGGGGACATGGATTTGGAGCCTTGTACACAGGATAATCGGAACCATGGACTGAGAAGAGAGGGTGTCAAACGAGAAGCGGGGAACATGAAGACAAGAAGCTTGAGAGAATTCTGGAGATGAGATACTCAGAACCCAGGAAGAGATTAGCTAGTGAGAGACAGAGAAAGAACAGCTGGGAGAATCTGTAAGGCAATGCAGCCCTGTGGACAGAGAGAATTTCAAGAATGAGATAGCCATCTATTCACACAAACCCACAGACAGGTTGAATGACAAGGAGTCTGAGAAGAAGCCCCTGCATGTGGAAGACGCAGCTCACGGAAACCTCAGAGAGAGGCAGTGTTGGTGGAAGGCTGGGGCCAGGGCTGTAAATGCCAGATGAAGATGAAAAGCAGGCAGTGAGCCTAGGTTTTTTTCTATCAGGGATTTTGACTACAGAGGAGAATCACAAGCTAAGGCAGGAACTGGAGCAATATTTTCCAAAAATAAAAACAAAAATTACCATAATCTACGGCAAGAAATAAATTTACATCCTGACCCAGGATGACACACCTACTCATACTCATACACACACAAATGAAACGAAACTTTTAATAAACAATACCCACCTTTACAATGCGCAAAGCACTCTGCTAGTTTCTATTGTGTTCTGATCTGTGCTATTCAGTTCAATTCATTGTATTCTATTTCTCTCTTTTTTTAAAAGGCAGGTTGTTCTCAGACCTGAGTGCATATTAGAATGGCTTGCAGAGCTATTAAGAAATGTGGGGGCCGAGGTCTGGGGAGGGGTGTTTGAGTCCCTTGAGGCCGAGGTCTGGAGCAGAGTGTCTGTGGAGGGAGAAGAAGATGAATCCAGGGCACAGAAAACAGGGAAGCCTCTGGAAGAAAGGGCCCATCTCTCTGCCACTCAGGAGGGACTGAGGGGTGGACAGAGGATGGCTGGAGGCAGTGAGGGGTGCTGAGGGGCAAACAGAATAATGGGTTCTGTCCCAGTCGCCTGAGGCAGGCAGGGCCTAGGAAGGAGGCTGGTCCCAGCTAGAGTGCCCCCTATGTGGAACCGGCAGGGAAATGACCAGAAATGGGGCTCCGAGAGACCAGCCTGAGCTGAAGACCCAAGAGGGGAGAAAGAGGCGCTTGAGAGCTGCTCAGAAGAAGGGCGTCTCTGGCCTTCAGACACGGCGTAGGTCCCTTGAACCCATCCTAGCCTGGACTCAGAGCGCAGACCGCGGGGTGGGAGCTGCTTCTCTTAGGCCTCATCCCACTCTGCATAGGGCCCTCATTCATTTCAAGTCAGGCAACTCGCTCGGTTCCATGTGTTTCTGGAGTATGCAGAGAATGTCGGGTCTGATTTAGACCCTGCCATAAATATGGAATAAGGATGAAACACAACAGGACTTATTTCTAGTCCCGCTCCCACCACTTTCTGGATGTGGGTCTCTGATCTTCAGTCTTCTTGGGTGCCAGGTGGGGATGTTGGACCCGGCCTCGCCCTGTCCGCCTAACAGAGCTGCTGAGGATAACGTGAGATCAGGGGAGTGAAATTTGGAGTCAGCTAAGTATCAGGGGGGAGAGTTAAAATGGCAGTAATAAAAATAACAACAGTCAGCTGAGCTGGCCGTGGTAACACCGTGGAAAGGTGGCACGCTGGTGGGAACGGCGTGGAGTTGGGTGGCCAGCTGTCTCCTCAGTCTGTCTCTCTAGCTTCCTCCTGGCTGTGCGCTCTAAACCTCTGTGAACCCTATTTTCCTTATCTATAACATTGAGATGTATAATTCCTACCTCCGGGATTGTTGAGAGCCTGGAGGAGATAAGACGTGATGGAAGGGACATGGGTGTTTAACATTCTACACTAAGCTGTGTGAGCTGTCAGAATATCTCCCTCACAAGCCCTCCTCCCCAGCCTTTGCCAGGGCTCTGTGTGCCCTGGGGCCTTCTCTGTCCCTGACCCTCCTCCGCCACACCTTTGCTTGCTTGCGGTGTCAGGCCTGTGCCTCCTCAGACCAGGAAAGGGGCGGCCAACCATGCTTTCTTCATCCAAGCCTTAGACCTCGGGCTCTCTCAGAGGCCAGGGATTGAGGCTTTGCAAATGGTCCTACATAGGAGTCTGAGTTCCTGTTCTCTGCCTCCTTAGCAACATCCTCGACAAAGCTCTGGCTCTGCTTTTTCAGGGGCTGGCTCACTCTGCTGCAGTGGTCTCAAACATTGGTGTTTAAGCTTGATTAGTATTTCTCCTTAAAAATAAGGAGAGCCCTACCAGGCACCCCCTGCCTCCGGACATTGGCACTTGCTTGTGCTCTGTACCTGAAATGCTCTCAGCCCGCCCCACTCCATGTCTGCACAATCTGCCCTTCACCTCCTTAGGCCTTTCCTTGAATGCCACCTTTTCACTTGGGCTGTCACTGAACCACCCCATTTAAATGGCAGCCCTTTTCCCTCTTTCTTCACACTCCCTTGCTCTGCAGCACCTACCGCCATCTGGTGGCCTGAACTCACCTGCTTACTCTCCTTTATTTATCAGTACATTTTCCTCCCCTGGTATGGTATGTAAATTCCATGAAGACAGGGGTGTCTGTTTTGCCCCCTGCTATATCTCCAGCACCTAGAATAGTGCCTGGTACTTGTAGGTGCTCAATACTTAATGATTCAATGAAAGCAAGAGTGAATTTTTACTCTGCAGATATGGGGCAAGACCTGGAATCTGCATTTTAGCAAGCTTCCAGGGACACTCTGATACAGTGGGACCTTCTGTGAATTGCTGTCCTAATTTTTGTCCCCTGTCTCTGGTGCAGCAAAGGATCCTAGGCAGCAGCCTCCTCCTCAGCTGCCCCAGACCCCCCTCAGGCAGCAGCCACTGCTTGGGGAGGGTGTCTCTTACTGCCTCCCAAGGAGATGGCCTGAATGCAGATGGTGGACAGAATGCAGACTGTGTGGGTGTGTGTGTAGGGGGGTCTTGCTGTTACCCCAACCTGGCCTGAACTCAGCTCCCGTCCTCAGAGTCAGATGACCAACCCTGAGCCTTCCCACTCCCCTGCCACCCAGCAAGCAAGCATTTCTGGCCTGCTCTGGGACTCCAAAGACATGCTTCCTCTCCCCGGACCCTCCTCCTTGTTATCTCAAGAAAATGGTGGGAAGAGAGCTCTGAGCCTCCTGGTTTTAATTACTGTGCTTTTTAATGAATCCCAGCAGGCTAATGTCTTTAGCTGGGACTGAGTGACTCAACCTCTACAGACTTCCAGCGGGAGGGAAGCCCCAGGGTTTTCAGCTGATAGAGTCGTCTCTGCCTTCAACTCTTGGCATTCATTTTCGTATTCATTCATCCAGCCGTCCATTTCTTCCTTCATTCCCTCAACAGGTGTCCAGTGGCCATGTACTTGTGTTGCACTAAGTGCTCTGCAAACTCATTCATGCCACATGGTATCCCAGTACCCAGCACAGAGCAGGTGCTCAAGGATCGTGGCTCTTTTAGGGTCTCCCTTCAACTGTCCCAGAGATCTCCCTTCCCCCAGTTCAGCCACCCCCATTTCTAACAATAAAAAACCCAAATAATATTTTCTTTGCTGTACTCAGTTTCTGTTTCCTTTTTGAATTAATATTCTCTTTTTGATAAACATAAAAATCAGACACCCTTCTTTCCTGCCACTTGAAATTTCAAAATTAATCTGAATTTTGGGACTAAAAGCACATCAAAGCAATGGTAATGTCAAATATTCTTTTAAGAATGCCATGCGCTGGAGGCTTTAATCTGTTTTTGGCTGGTAGTGACTCTCCCAATGTAAATCCAGCCTGATACTTGTCCTCTGTTGCTGCTTCCAAATGAGAGAGCTGTAGCTTCGGTCTGTCCTGTCCTTGAGGGCTGGGGTTGAGCTGTCCCTCTCTCTCTCTCCAGCCACAGATCTCTTTGCTCACAGATCCAGTCTTCACATTGGCCTTGTGGTAGGAAGTCTTACACATCTATTGCCAGGAGAAAGCATAAAACTAGTTAGGCCTCGAGAGATAGGCAGAACGGAGCTGTCCCTCAGTGACAGAGGGGCAGATAGATGGCCAACAGCCTGCAGAACCCAAGGTCAGACAATCAAACCCCCATTGGAAGCCAGGCGTGATGGCACATGCTTGTAATCCCAGTACTTGGGGGGCTGAGACAGGAGGATTGCAGGTTCGTGGCCAGCCTCAGCAAGTTGATGAGGCCTGCCACAACTTAGTGAGATCTTGTTTCAAAATAAAAAAATAAAATAGGGCTGGGGATATAGTTCAGAGGTAGAATGCCCCTGAGTTCAATCCCCAATGCCAAAACAAACAAACAAAAAACATTGGCTGTCAGAAGAAAACTGAGGATCTACATAGGACAGAAACCTGCCAGCAGCTTGTAACCACATGCAGCAGAGCTGGGATGGAACCCTGGGCCTTCTGACCCCAGCCATGGCTCCTTCCTCCTCCCCAGGCAGTCTCCTGGCTTCTTCTGGACTCCAGTTCTCCTGTTTGTCTGCACTGTATGTGGTCATGGTAGACTGTGGCAAGGCAACCCAGGTTAGGTTACAGTGAACAGCCTACCCTCTTGTGAGAATGAAAGTTTTCTAACCCCCCCCCCACACACACAAACACATACACATGCTTTTCTTAGCTCCCAGCTTCAAGGGTCAGAAAGCAGGACCGTTGCGTCCAGAAGGCCTGCACCTGCCCTGTCACAGGTGAGAGAACTACCTTGGTGTTCCCACACACCCTGCCTTCCTCCCTATTGCTCTGTGCTTTAACTGGATATTGAGTACCTGAATCATAGTGTGTTTAGTACCCAAAAGCTAAGGTGGTCAGGGTGATAGGAACCTGGTCCTGGTATTCTCAGTATCCCAGTGTCTAGCTTATAGGAGTCACTCAATCAATTTTATGGACAAAAGAATAGTCACAATCCCCCTGGGAAGGAGATGTGGTATTTCCATCTCACAGATGAGGAGGCTAGGTCTCAGAGAGGTTAGAAAAACAAGTGCCCAGTTCCCAAGGCCGAACAGCCAGGAAGGCCGGGAATGCAGATCCATTGGCCCAGGGAGCTGTGTCTCTTCCCACTGCACTGCTGGGAGACTCGAGGATGTATGGGCACTGGCTCCTTCCTCTCTGGTTCTCTCTTGACAACCAGCCCAACTTCACGGCTTCTTGGGGAGTGCAGACCAGAGCTAGGATGATGGCCACACACCTTTCAATGGTGGGCCAGTGTCATGGAGTCCAGCATGGATCAGACCCCATACACCTCTTCTGGGTATAGTTGAGGGCTTGGGTCATGAATCTACTTCAATCTGGGGCCACAGTCAGGCTTGGCAGGAAGGGCTCCCCAGGCTGGCCTCCAGACACCTGGCTAGAGCTCTGAAGTTTAACCCCTACTTCTCAGGTCTGGGCCTTAGACTAACATGGCTTCAAGTGCCCCCAAGTCGACAGAGTTCTTACTAGGCACCCCCAGCTCACTGAGTACTTATATGTGCCATAACTATTTTAAGTACTTCATATAAATTAATCAGTGTCATATGATAGTGGTAAGAATCATTACCAATGTCTTTTTATGTAAGAAGAACACAGACACAGAGAAGTTAAGGAACTTGTCCAATGACACACAAAGGTTGGGACTTGAACCCCAGGCTGCCTGGTTTCAGAGCCTACACCCCTAACTGTTAAACAGGTTGCCTCACAGGTCGCTGTTAAACGGGCACATCATAGGTCACTGATTCCAAAAGACTTATTTGAACTATGTCCTCACTCTTCTTCCCTGCCCTTTGGGGAGAGAGAGATGCTGGGCAGTAGGACCAGTGGAATAGGAGAGAAATAAGGAAGTGTGTCAGGATATGGCTGCTTCCTCCATTGGAGCTTTGCCTGTGATTCAGGAAGAGATGTTGCGTGTCTGCCTCTAGGTTCCTGTCAGGGGTGAGAGGTCATGGCAGAGTTGGAAGCCATGCTTTAGGTCACCGAGTGAGAGGGAAGCAGCTTCCTATTCCCTTTGAAATAGGGAGAAGTTGGCATGCCTGTGTGTGTGTGTGTGTGTGTGTGTGTGTGTGTGTGTATGTCTGTGCAAATGCACGAGTGCATATGAGCACATGTGCATGTTTTTGCCTACTGTTTGTGTGCACTGTGTGTATATGAGCATGTGTATTTGTGTGTATGTGTGTGCATGCACGTACATGTATGTGTGTTCATGTGTGTCTCTGTGTGTTTTTGTGTGGTTGTGGACCTGTGCATGTGTAGTCATGCAGTGGTGAGCATGTATAAACTGTGTGCATCACATTGTACTTGAGTTCATGCATGCTCATGTGAGCAATGGTGTACAAGTCCCCACTACCAGTGGGTTGAGCCTCTTCCACCACCCACCACTACCTGAAGCTACCTTCAAACTCCTCATGAATGACAAGTAATTGCACAACTGAAAATTATTGTTATTTTTAGTTGTTGGTAAGAAAATCACAATGAGTGATGAAATAGAATCAAAGCTCCCAGATTGCTTGCTGCCAGCTGTTGGGGCCCGCCACCTCCTGCAAGGCCCCCATCATCCCTGGCCCAGAGCCCGCCTAATCATTGTTTAATGTTTCAAAGATGCTGTCCTATACAAGATATACTCATTCCAGGAGGTAAAACGACCAGCAGCTTTGCATGCAGCTGGAATAATTGCAGAAATTTAAAAAAAGCAGAGGAAAAGAATGGTCCAACAGTATTGCGCTTTATGGAGCTTAAAGAATCCCATATAGCTAATCGAATTACAACCAAGACTCAGGCAGCTTAGAGGTGTTTACACAGCCAGGCTCATGGGCTTCCAGCCCCAGCCTTTCCTGGCTGCTCAGCCCAAGTCTGCTTGTCACTGCCCACCCCCATGCTTTGACCAGTGTGACCAGACTGAACCACCCACGAGACTGGCAGTGGGTACCCAGTAACCTCGAGGTTTAGGCAGCCCAGGACCATGTTCTGCAAGAGTCCTGGGTGTGCTCACCTTTGCTCCCCGCTGCCTACGGTTACTTCTATACCCACCACATTGTTTATCGCAGGCCTGAGAGTTACTCTTGGGTATAGCCACTGGCCTGTGTCCTCTGGTGCCGTCCAACAGTGCTCTCCCAAGCTGTTTCCTTAATGACTAGTATGACTCTTGAGCTCCTGGCTATTCCAAGTAGCAAATGCCTGCCTCCTCCTGCTGACCAAGCCCTGGCCCACGCCTGGGCCTGATTTGGCCAGTAACTCTGAATACATCTGACAGATTCAACTGTGTCAGTCTCTGAACCCACATCTCAGGGCTGCCACACATGGTTCTGTAGATTGCAACTTTCACCTGGCCAGGACCATGTGAGGGGATAAAATGTAGCCCCACTTGCTAAACCATGCATCTTCATACAAGCCTGTCTCACTGTCCAACTGGGTGTCCCAGGAGGGCGCCCTCTGTAATGCACATCAAATCGCTGTGTTCTAGAAGCCCACTGACCCTGACCTCTGCAGAGGCAAGCAGCAGCCTCTTTTCCCCATGGGTAGCCTGGCCTTAACAGAGCTGCTGAAGCTTGGAGTAAATTTCCTGCACCTGTTGGCTTGCAAGTCCCAGCTTGCCTCAACCATCTCTGAGTTGGTCCTATACTTGAGTTCTGCCTGACTTCACCACCAATCCACAGTTTACTGCTGGAACATGGAATGGAGCCTCACTCTGACACCCCCACATCCCCTTAGCTGGGTTCTGCCTCCCTATCTGGCCCTGGCCAACTCTCTTCCCTGAGGAGGCTAGTCTCTGTTTCACCAAACCGGGGCCCTGTTCCCAGGGACTGATCCACCTAGCTTCCTGGATTCTGGGAACTGAACCTTCCCACTGATAGGTTCCTCCCCTAGAAATGAGCATCCTTAGTAATAACTGGTATACAGGCCCCTAGGGACATTGCCTCTTCGTGGACCAGCCTTGGAGCTCAGCCATTTTCTCCAGCTCCAGTCCTGCACATTGCCAGCATCTTCTCTGTCCTCACCAGCCACTCTGCTAAGGTCCCAGCACACTGCACTGCCGAGCCTGCTGGCATCAGGCAGCAGTGTGCTGTGTGTAGCTCATCACCCACCTGGACCCCATCACCTGATAAAGGAAACTGTCCTAGGGATTCAAGAACCCCAGCATATTTCCTTGCCAACCTGGAGGGCAAAGGGCCTGCCTTCCCCTTGGCCCATAAGCTTCCTGTGAGCAATCTGTAGCCAGAGGGCTTTGAACCACTTTGTTTACAGACTAGCCAAGGTGACCAGTTTTTGATAAACAAAGCTAGCAGGAATCAAATACAAAAAGGCCCTCCTGCTCTGGTCAGCTGCATAACCATCTGTCGGAGGGGAAATTCCCGGGACTGGAGTATTGAGCTGAGAGTGGGAGTGAAGCAGGAGAGCTGCCTTACACCCCCTCTGAACTGCTGCTGGCAGCCGAGAGTCAAGCTGTCCCGGGGACGCTGCTCGGGCCTGCAGTGCAGTCAGCAGGAAAGGACTCTTTGTCCATTCTTGGCCCGTAGCCTATCTTGCTCAGCAGCTTGAAAAGGCAAAACTCTGGTGCTGACAATAGTCCAGTCAAATGCAGGCACTCTCATAAGTCGGGGTCCTCCCCCCACATGTCCAATTAGCTTGAACCACCCAAGCCCAAGAAATCAAATACTTCCTACTTGCTATGGTTCGAATGTGTCCCCCAAAGTTCATGTGTTGGGAAGTTAATCCCTACTGAGACAGTGTTGATCAATGTATAAAGAGGAAAGATTTATTTTGACTCACAGTTTTGGAGGTTTCAGTTCATGGTTGATTGGTCCCGTTGCTTTGAACCTGGAGTGAGGTAGCACATGATGGTGGGGCGCATGCAGTGGAGCGAACTGTTCACCCCACAGCTGGGATGCAAAATTACAGAAGGGGTCCCACTTTCCCCTTCAAGGGCATGCCCCTTGTGATCAGAATACCTCTTACTAGGCCCTGCCTCTTAAAAGTTTCCACCAGCTCCCAACAGCAGCCCTCTCTCTTTCCCTCTGCCTTCTGGTCTCTTATGACACAACAAGAAAATTTTCACCAGATGCAGCTCCTCAGTCTTGGACTTTCCAGCCTCTAAAACCCTGAGCCAAATAAATATCTGTTCATTATAAGTTACCCAGACTTGGGTATTCTGTTAAAGCGGAAAAAAAATAGACTAAGACATTATTGATAGGAAGTCTTTGGAGTATAAAATACGTCTGGAAGGAGTGATTTCTGGGAAGTCTGCCCCAAGCTGTGCAGTGACTCAGGTGGCCTCCAGTAGCACCGGGGTCAGTGTGCTCAGCAAAACAAGGAGAATATACACAAGAGTTGTTGCCTGCAGCCACCCCAGCTGCTGCCATGTCTGCCCTGCATAATGGGCTTTGAGAGCTCATGCAAGATGAGCAGCCCCCTTATTTGGTGGTCAGGAAGGGAGGTTGTGCTGGAGATGGTGATGCGGTGGGGAAGCTGGCACCAACGATAGAGACTCACATCCACCAGCAAGTGTGGACCCATCTGTGTTGCAGCTCAGCAGAAATCTAATCTCACTAAGGGTCAAGGGAAGCCTTTTATTTTATTTATTTTTAATCAAGGTCCTAATGTATTCTCGAGGGCCCTAAATTGAGGAACCTACTCCATTACTTTCCACAGACTGCCTCATCCGTCTGCTTAGGTCCATGAAGACTTACACCCCTCCTCGCCCCTATGCTCATTCACATGCATTCATTTGACACATGGTGGGCCAGCCCAAACTCTGGGCGGGGGAGGCAAGAGTGAGGCAGATGTGGTCCCTGCTTCTGATGAACTCTAGTCCAGGGTTGGCAACAGGCAGGTGGACTCTACAGCCCTCATTTGGCACAGAGGCAGACTGCCCAGTTTCTAGTTGGTTTCAGAGCACATATACCCAAAGCTCAAGGAGTTGGTAGGATTTTAGGGAGAGGCTCTTGAACAGGAGGAAACCATGGAGATGTCAGCTCAGTGAACTTTCCTCGGAGCAGCTGCAGATGGAAGGCCTAGTTCTTCAGGCAGCCCCATGGTTGAGTTGACTCTTGATCCTCTGTGCTCCTGGAGCATGACCTTGATTTTTAGCTTGTGCACTAACGCATGTATTCCCATCATTTTTCCATTCTTGGTCCCCATGCTGTGACCCCCAGTGTCCTCCCTGAGCTGAGGTGGTTCTCTGCTGAACACCTGACCTAGGATTGGAGTAAGTGATCTAATTCACTTTGTGGGTCCCTCCCCCCCCCTTTATGGGCTTCCCTTAAAGGGCATTGGGCAACCTGGGGCAGGTGGCCCTAAAATGTCATCCAAGTTCTCATTTGACAGAAGACGAAACAGATCCAGAGAGACTGAGCTTCCCAGCGTCCCACACCTCTTTCCTAGCAGAGCTGGGAGTGCACCCTGGTCCAGTGCTTCACACTAGCTGGACTCATTCATTCAACAAACATTCATAGACACTTGTGCTCACAAGTGTCAGGCCCCATGCTTGCAAAAGAGACCCAGGGATGGATGAAAAACAGTCTCTGTCCTCAAAGAACTGGCAGCCTAGAGCTAGAACATAGATGCCACAACACAGGAGGCAAAGTGGTGAGTGCTACAAACCACAGGTGAAGGGAGAGTGTGCTGGGGGAGGTCTCAGTCACTCAGAAAGGCTTCCTGGAGGAGTTGGTGTTTTAGCCGGGTCTTGGGTTGAATG
The DNA here is from genome assembly GCA_004027185.1 of Glis glis. Classification (NCBI taxonomy): domain Eukaryota; kingdom Metazoa; phylum Chordata; class Mammalia; order Rodentia; family Gliridae; genus Glis; species Glis glis. Next base: position 62,131 of record PVJS01001244.1, read on the forward strand.
GGATTTGAGTATATAAAGATGTGGATGGAGGAAAGACAGCCCCTGCCTCTGTTTCTGTGTCTTCCTCGTTAGACTTTAGGGAAGGAGTCAGCATAGTAACTTGTCACCTGATGTGTTCCAGGCACTGCTAGGCACTTTTGCACACGGGCCAATATTTCTCCCATCTTACAGAGGAGAAAACCGAGACTTGAGAGTAGTTTGGCCCTGGAGCAGAGGCTTCTCCTTGTCTGACTCTTTCTCTCTTTTCTTTTGGCCTCACCTGATGCCTTGGACCTTCTGAGGACTTACTGAGGGATTCTGATAACTGACAGGAAAAGAGACAGAGATGGGGGAGGAGAGTTTGCAGTTTCCTCCTTCTCTGGACACTGCCTGGCTGAGTGCAGAGCTATTTCAAATGTCAACCATCAGAATAAATGTCTCCCCTGTGCATATATACACCCCAACACCAGGCTGGTATACTGTCAGCTAAGTGGGTGCCAACAAGAGCTATTATTTGTTTTAGCTAAGAAGCATCTTGCAAATGCTAATCTGTTTTACCCTAAGAACAACCACAGGAGGGAGGTGTTACTGCTATCATGCCCATTTCACGGATGAGGACACTGAGGCTCAGAGAAGCTTCAGCTGACACAGCTGGGAATGGCAGCGCCCACATTTACCCCCCAGTTGGATCCAGCTCCAGTGCCCAGTGCTTACATCATCACTATATTCAGGAGTCCTGAGTTCAATCACCTACCAAGGCTTGACAGTGCAAAGGGTCTGGTGGGCTGGATGTGAGGCCACAAGGAGTGGCTGTGACTGTAGTGAACAGAGAAGGAGCCCAAGCTCAGCCAAGAGCAGCAGCTGGCACCAGCTCCCGCCTATTGCCAGCCTGCAGGACTTGCTCATTTGCTTAAGTTGGAGACCCACGCTTTTATGTTTGGTGGGCTGAGCAAGCCACCTGTTGGGTCAGATATGTCCCTGGTCTGCCTGTCTCCAACCTCTGCCGTTTTGCCTTCCACTTTGAGAAGCAGAAGCTTCTCTTGAAACGCTGTTAATCTCAGGCGTCCCTGGTGAGAACTTCTCCCTCTCCTCTCCCTCCCATAATTGCTCATTTTCCACATCAGGTCACAGAGAGCAGCCACCCTAGACAGGCTCGATTAGATGCTCCTTTGCAGCTTCCCTTCCTTATGTGTATAATTTGAAGATATCACAAGGCAGTAGCCATCTGATTGAGTTCCACTGATAAAGGGAGGCCTCCTGGACTCCTTCGGAAAGGTAGGTGGTCTTACAGGCTGGTGTTTCTAGGAGATGGGCTCGGTGTTCTTGAGGACCTCCCTGAATCTTGAGATCTTGGAGGTATCTTGCACCAGGTCCCCTGGTCCAGGATGGGAGAGAGAGAGAGAGAGAGAGAGAGAGAGAGAGAGACCCGAGCCTGGGATTGCCATTTGGGAGTAAATAACCACAATCCAACAAAGCCATATGATACCCAGGAATAAATCCCAGCCTCTGTGTTTCTCTCATCTGGAAAAGAAGTGGAAAGTTGGAACTTTGCGAACCCAAGTCTCTAAACCCTTCCTCCCTGGGTGAATTTGATGGGTGACAGAAATGAATTAGAAATTAGATCAGGGCCCAGCATTTACATGGGGCCTGAGCCAAATGGAAATTAAAAAGAGTATCTCAGCAGGGTTAATGGTGCGGGCGAGTCTCTCAGCATCCCTTGGCAGAGTGTCCCGACCCTGGTCTCATAGGGGAATTGATAGAAGGATCCTGCTGATGAGACCAGGAGGTGGAGAGAGGGTTCTCCACACAGACCGTGGGAAGGAATTAACTTGTCACCAAATGATGCCCACTGATGCGGCAGAAAGTTCCACAACACTGGGCAGAGATTGATGCCAGGCCGCCCAGGGTCATTGACTCCCCACATTTGCCCGAAGGTGCTTAGACACCCAGGAAAGGAACACATCCCCCACCTTGAGGGAGGCTCTGGCCAAGGCGCCAGCCCTTTCCCGAGGCCTGAGGATGCCTGCACGCTTGCTGTGTTGTCAAATTTCATTTGGCTTCAAAATGAGAACTAATGCAGAGAATCAAAGAAAACACAGTTGTTTGCCAAAGTATTCCTGACCAGGGCTGCTCAGGCATGAGGCTGAGAAATTGGCTGAAGTGATTTTATTTTCTCTGGAAAGAACACTCAAGGTGGTTGTTTAATCTTTCTGGAGTGACTTCCCACAGTCTCAGGTGCCCAGCTGCTGCCCTCTGGACCAGGTACTCTATCGACCTACAACATACAAGCCCGGCCATGGGCAGGGTGTTGTTTGCAGAATTCTGAATTCTACATGGCAGGAAAAACACCCATCCTTCTGCTTTGCAACTATTAGATAAACGTGTGCATGGATGCTTGTATGCGTGGGTGAATGGGTGAAGGACTGCAAGGGTGTTTAAGTGAGTGGATCAGGATAGATGAATAAATTTAATCTTTCCCCTTCCATGATGTAGGTATTTTATGTCCACTTTAGAGATGAAAAAACCAAGAACCGAGAGTCAGAGAAGTTAAACGAATCAGTAAAGTTCTCACTGAACAGTGTTGGCAGAGCTGGGACTGGACCCTGTATCTCCCAACCTCGGGGTCAATGTATCCCTTTTTTTCCTTTTCTTATTTCCTTCTTTTTTGTTTTTATTTTTAACTTCCTGCCCTATACCTAGAAACAGATTCACGTAGGCTTGGAGGAATTGTTTATATAAGTAGATGGCTAGGAGGAGACCTAGTTTACATTCAGCAGGTATTTACTGGTCACTGTGGAGGTGAGATTCTAAGGTGGCCGCCCAAGATTCCTGGTCCCCGGTATATACTCACTTCTTCCAGTTATTAAATCAAATACTAATCGGGGTACTGCTGTGAAGGGATTTTGCTGATGTAATTAAGGTCCTCAATCAGTTGGGATGGGCCTGACCTAATCACGTGAGCCCTTTGGAAGTGAGGTTTTCTCCAGCTGGAGGCAGAAGGAGAAGTCACAGAGAGGGATTCTGGTGGCCTGAAAGCAGATTTCCATGCCATGAGCTGCTCTGGGGACTGCATGGCAGGGGGCTGAGGGCAGCCTGGGTGACGGTGGGCAGGGAAGCAGGAACACCAGTCCTTCACTAAAGGAAATGAATTGGGCTAATAACTTGTCAGCCTGGAAGAGGCCCTGAGCCTCAGATGAGAACTGCAGTGCTGGCTGATGCCTGAGCTCAGTTCAGCGAACTCCCGAGCAGAGAATCCAGCCGCGCTCTACCTGGACGATGACTTACAAAAACTGTGAGATAATATATCTGTGCTGTGTTAAGCTGCTAATTTTTTAGTATTTTGTTAGGCAGCAATAAAAAGCTAATACATTGCCCATAGCATGCAGGGCCAATGTGCGGTACACTGGGAATTTGAGACTGAAATGGTCTCTGCTCTTGCGGAGCTCACAGTCTGGTGTGGGAGACAGAAAAGAAACAAATCAGATTATCACAATCCTGATAAATGCCTTAAAAGATACAAATAGAATGGTATGAAATAAAATAAATCAAGTGTGTGCGGGGGTATGCTTCAGGTGAGATGGTTAGGGAAGACCTCTCTGAGCAGAAAGGATGAAAGGAGACAGACAGCCACATGGAGGGCAGGCAAAGTTCCAGGCAGAGGGAACTGCACATGCAGAGAGCCTGAGGTGGGGGAGAGCCTGCCATGTCCCCAGAGCCACAAAAGGTTAAGCAGGGCTGGAGGGTGGTGGGGAAGGGGGAGGATGGCTTGAGACGATGCTGAAGAGTCGGGCAGGGACAGTCACGTAGGTCTTGGAGGAGACTGTTCCCAGTGTCCTGAGTAACACAGGGAGCTTTAAACAGGGAGAGGGATGCTGTGGTGGGCATTTTGGGAAAATCTCTGGCCAGTCTGTAGTGAGTGGCTTGATATGGGTAAGTGTGGCTTCAGAGAAATTACTGAGAGGCTGTTGTGACATCTCAGACAAGGGCTGATCGTGGCTATAGGAAACAAGTGGGTGGACTTGAGATCTATTTGGACATGCTAATCAAGAATTGAAATGCTGCTCATTTTCTTGCTTGGGCACTGCAGGGGATGGTGGCATTATTTGCTGAGATGAGTGGGACAGTATGAGACAGATTAGATTTAGGGAGTAAGATGAAGAGTTAAGTCTTCGAGCTGGGTGTGTTGGTGCACGCCTGTATCCCCAGTACTTGGGAGGCTGAAATGGGAGGATCGCAGGTTCAAGGATAGTCTCAGCAGTATAGTGAGACTCTCAGCAACCTAGTGAGAACCTGTTTCAAAACAAAAACATAAAATAGGGCTGGGGGTATCTTTGGAGGTAGAATGCCCCTGGGTTAGATTTCCAGTACCACACAAATACACACACACAAAAGTTAAGTCTTGGATGTGCTGAATGTGGCCTGCCTGTGAGGATAGAGCCTACATAGACATTTGGATAGATAGGGCTGCTGAGCAGGGAGGAGGTCAGGACTGGCTGAGCCTGGTGCACTGCACAACTGGCTCCACAGTCGTCCCCTTGAAGGACAGCAGAACACCCTGGTCTTCACGCAGCAAGGCTTAGAGAACTGGGGCAGGACCTCAGGAGCAGCCAGCCTCCCCCATCTCTCTCTTCTCCCATGCTGGAGCCCTGGGTGCAGCCGCTGACCCGGAGTAGAGGTTCCAGGAAGGAGTAACTGCTGTGGAGCCGACATCTCGGGAGTCACTTCAAGTGTTCTGGACTAGTGGTAAGGTGCATTAAGCACCAAATTATATAAGCCTGAAATTGCCATCTAATATTGTTAAAGGGCCCGAGGGAGCTGGCGAAGAATGAGCGTGAACAAGGAATCATCTGTAGGACGATCAAATCCCTGATTAAAATCGCCTCCCAGGATCAAATGGCCTCTGGAGAAAGTGGAGAGTGCCTCCGAATCTTAATGGGGCCCCCGAAACTCCAGAAAAATGTTTGGAGTCCGGGATACTCCGTGCAGGGCCCCACAGGGGTCCTGAGTGCTGCTGTCCTATACGGCAGCCCCCCAAGAGCGTCTAAGTCACAGGCACTGGGGCTGGCCCCTGCTTTTCCAGCTTTGTCTTAGAGGGACTGTTTTCCCCCGAAGCTAACCCTGAGATACAGACTCAACTGCAGGTAGGTTATTTAGGAAGTTTAAGATATACCAGCAGGGTGAGGAAATAAGGCAAAGAAAGAATGCAGCAAATAAGAGCTGCCAAGGACCGCTGGGGAAGGTGGAGCTTAATGCTACCTGGAGACTGGAAACAGGAGTAAAACACATGCCTCAGATTATCCCCACTGAGAGGCGAGGGAGTGGGGTATTTATGTACCAGTCCCCTTTAGTCACTGGTTAAAGGCTGTTTTCAGAGGGTGTTAATTCCTAGCACTCCAGCCCTCCAACTGCTGGGGCAGAGCGGCCTTTTGTGGTTTTGAATAAAGCCTGTGGACAAAGGTCCTGGCAATTAGATGTGGTGGGGGAGGGAGCACTTTGCAGGGAGGAGGCTCCAGGGATGTGGATGGGACATCAATAGCACCTGCTACCTACAAGGGCCATGGTGCATATGTTCTAAATACTTTTAAAAACTGTATTTCTAAAAGCCTTGCAATGTTGACTCTCTATGAATTAGGCCTGCAGAAAGGCATGCTGGAACCTCTGCAGCAGGTTGAGGCTATCGCCCGGCTCAAGCAGGACCAGGGTGAGAGCATCTCCTGCCTGAGGTGCTTGCAGATCTAGGGCTCCGCTAGTCCATGTTTCTGTCCAGCTGGTCCATCTGAGGGACGGAGCACCTGCAGGAAGCTGTGGCTTGGGCTTAGATAGTCTTACTCAGGCTGGGGGAGGGATTGGAGTGCCAAGCCTCAGCAGCTTGGAAGCACAATCCCAGATTGACAGGTCTCAGGAACAAGGGTAAGACTCAGTCTCTGGGAAGAAATGGCAAATTCTAGTAGGGATCGGGGCCTGGCCAAGAAGAGTCTCAGGTCAGTTCCAAGGATGCAGCCAGACATGAAGGTAGAACCATCCTCGTAAGGTCTGGTACACTTTGGGGAGGTGGGAAGGAGGTTGCAGCTTGGCTGGCACAGGTGTGGAGGACACTCCCTTGGCACCTCACACACTAGCCTGGAGCCCTCCTTGGCATTGTGGATGCTCTTGGTGCCCCCCCAGATCCTCTGTACTGTCCAGTCCACCTGACCTGTCCCCCATGACCTGTGCATGTCGGTGGTCAGAAGCTCAAAGCTGTGCCAATCTCATTGCAATTGAGATGCCTCACCCGAAATGCCTGACACATTATGCCCCTCCCCCTGCTAGGGCCCAGAGTCAGAGCCTGACTGCTAGGGGCATCTGAAAGCCCGACGTGCTGCCATGCTCTGGAGCTCCCTGTGGGAACAGACTGAGGCTGGACTCGAGCTGGACCAGATGTTCACTTAGCCTCTTCCCTGTCTACCCTGCCTCCCTCACTCCCTGGAAGAAGTTACTCAAGGACCCTCCCACAGTGAACCCAAGGACCCCCACCCACCTCAGGCTCTGCTTTGAGAGGACCCCTCTAAGAGTGCCCCAGGCCAGAATGTGTGAGTAGTACAGGGCCAAGGGTTAAGATGTGCCAGAAGGCTGGTGTGGTGGTGCACACCTATAATCCCAGTACTTGGGAGACTGAGACAGGAGGATCACAGGTTTGAGGCCAGTCTTAGCAACTTAGTGAGACCCTCAGCAACTTAGCAAGACCCTATTTCAAAATACAAAATAAAAATGGTTTGGGGTGCAGCTTGGAGGTAGAATACTCCTGGGTTCAAGCCCCAGTACCCAAAAAATAAAAAATACATGCCATAGAAGGGTGACCTACCATCCCAATTCACCTAGGACTGTAGGACTCTGAGTGCTAAAATGGGGACTGTTCTGAGCAAACCAGGATGGTGAGTCACCCTATATGTCAGGGTCTCAATTAGAACGGTTTGAATTCCTTGAGTGAGCCCAGAGCCATGCCAGATTCAGTGGGGGCTAAAAGGAAACGGGGAGACACGTCTTCCATGCCACTGGGCTGAGCGAGGGTCCTTTTCCACAGCCTACTCTGCGTGTGCACGTTGCATTCTCGCCATGAAGATCTCAATACCTGGCATGCAGTACTTAGAGGGAGAAGGGTTTATTTGCTTACAGATCTGGAGAGGGTCAGAAGTCATGGTCCATTTTTGGTCTGGCTTCTGCCACAGCTGCACTTCCTCAGGGTGACCTAGCAGGGAGCAGAGAGAGCAAGGGACTGGGCAAGGGACATATGTAGTGCCCAAGGCCACACTCCCAGGGACCCGCCTGCAGCCACTCCCTGCTTTGTGTACCACTTGAGTTCAGGGGGTCATGCTAAATCCACACCATAAGAGCGAAGATCACTCCCTGTGGGTAGACAGCAGGAAACACAGGGAACTGGGCATTGTGTGAGGAAAGGAAGCTAATGTGAAATTGAGTAGGGGAAGAGGTTTTGGCAACATGACTTGGGGTGGATGAAGGGAACTGAGCCAAAGAAACGAAGTGTGCAGGCCCTTGGGACCCGCTACCGCTCTTTTGGGGGGTAAGGGATGTGGCACCCGGGAGGCATTTCAGAACCAAGGCAGGGCGTGGCTTCCCAAGGTGTCCTGGCAGGAAGCTGCCGTGGAGGGTGTGGGCTGCATGAGTACGGGGAGGGTGGGGAAATGTCATTGCAGTGGTGGCTGACGGCCTGGGTTAAAGGAGGGTCACCAGCCCTGTTCTCCTGAAGCATCAAGTGTTGTTGCATTTCTGGAGCCATGGTAAGACAGGAGGCAAGGGCCGCCAGCTCTGAGCCATGAAATTAGACAAATAGTGATGGTTTAATGGAGATTCTAGACACGGGAGTCTGCTTCTCGGTGTGCATATTATCTGCAGCAAAGCAGAGCAAAGTTACATGCATATCACTGAAAGCTGCAGGGGTGAGATCTTGAAAAGGTGTTAGCAAGCAAAGGATGGTAAATGGAAAATAATTATACAGTGCCTGTGATTGCGCACCTAAGATATGTAAAAATGCCACCGATGGTCTGCTTATTTCATTTGCTATCTTTATTATTTGAATATAAGGAGTGTAAAAATGCAAGTTAAGGCTTTCCCAGATCACTTCTGAGCTCACTCCCCGACCCTCCTGTTTTCCGTGTGATCAGATGGCAGGGCCCTGGCAGGAAGCAGGCGGCACTCTCAAATTGGATAATTTGAACAGAGATTAATAATGAGATGATTTACAGAGGTGTGTGCAAGGTATTGGGAAGCTGCAGGGAACAGGACAAGACCCGGGTGCTAGAATTTCAAGGGATCCCTCCCACTCCAGGCCCAAAGGGGCAGAGGATCCAGGGTATAGGAGCAGGAGGAGAGAGTCCCTGCCAGGAGCCCACCCCTGCTAGGGGACCCACAGGGAGGTGCTGGGGGAATCGACACCCCTCCCTCTGATCACCCTAGGACAAGGGAGCCTATTGACACCTTCCCCATGGGCCAGAGTCCTGGGGCCCAGAGAGGGCAAAGAAGGGTGAGGAATGGAGGGAGGATCCAGGCCCACGGCAGATTGCCCCAGCTCACGGTGCAGCCAGACAAAACCTCAGCAATGCAAGGCGGCTTGGAGTCTAACTTCTAATTGCTCAAATGGGGTTTAAGGGTTAGTTGTGAACTTATCAGTGTGTGTTAGTTGTTGTTTGCAGGAGGGATAGAGGTGACCTCGGATAAAGTGAGTAGACACTCATCAGAAATGAGCCCCTGGAAGAAAGCAGACCAGAGACCAACAAAGCAGGGGGAGTCTAGACTTAGTCCACCACCCTTATCTTTCAGATGAGAAACTGAGCCCAGAACAGCATTGACCACAGTGCAGGGCGTAGTGGCTATCTTTAGGAAGGGCTGAGGACACAGTCCTACGTGGAGCTGCCTCTACTGATATGGGAGAGCACAGAGCTGGGTGGGGGTGGGCAGAGAGGACTAGGGGAGTTCTCTGGGGGCAAGCTTTGCCTGAGGAGCCTTACTTTGGGAGGCTGAGAACCTTTTTGAGAACATAAAGCTTAGCCCACAGTAGAGATAGGGAGCTGACCAGGTCCAGGCCTGTGGCCAGAGGTTGTCCTGAGCTCTTGCCCTTTAGCAAAACCAGATTGTGTGGAAAGCAGGGGCCACTTTGGCTTGTGACGTCAGGGGTACAGACTGCCTTTGGAGAGTTCAAGCTTGGGGAATCTGGGGCTGCCTAGGCTCCTTTCCCAGGAGGAGAGGGTGCTGACCCCACTGGAAGTGCAGGAGGAGGACATTCTGGCTGCTCCATGAGCCAGCAGATGGGAGGGGGTGGGCAGGAGCCAGAGTGCTGCCAGCCTTGCTGCCCACACCTCAGCAAGGGAGCGGGCTCAGTGGCAATACGTGGCAGAAAATGCTGGCTTTGTCTGCAGCCTGTACCAGGACTGTTTTAATCAAAAACATCTTCTTCCCAATAGTGCTTTTGACACCTCAGTGCTCGCCAGCAGGTCAGACTTGGTGGGCATGGTGATTAAGGGTACAAACGTGTTTGCAGACCTTGGCTGTTTTGCCGTTTTGAAGCCATCTGGATTCACCCATCTGTCAGAAGAAGAGTCAAAGAACCCAGCTTTTAACTGACCATGCTCAGGTGGCTCCTTCATAGAGAACTCCTCCCCCCGGCACTGTACCACTTCCATGGTCACATGTACCAATCCTTGACCTCAAGGAGCTTGTGGTCAGGGGGTGGGGGTGGAGACTGCAGAAGCCATGGAAATTAATTTTGTCCCATTAGGGATTGTTAGCATATCAAATCGGTGTTAGAGCACAGAACTACTATACTTCCTCCCCATGCCAAGGATGTGGGCCTGGTTGCCTCACCAGTACCTCAGAGTGTGAGGGGGTGGCTTCTTTTCATTTATTCAGGAAATGTTTAACTGGGAGAGTATGAATCACAATGGGTGGCCCCAAAGAGATGCTGATTCTTAGAAGGAAAGGGTAATTCAATATGCATATTCCTCTTTTGTCTGAAGTACCTCCTTCCGGAGTCTTCTCCAAATAGATCTTGCGTGCTTGGTGACCTGTTCATTGAGGGGAACACCCCTCTAGGTCACATGGTAGTAGATACTTTAATATATAGTTCTTCATATACTTTTTGTCTATTTTCTCTATCTGGCTACTCCTCAGAGAGAGGGCCAAATCTCAGACACAATGTCTCTCATATGTCATTCAGGATAGGCTTGTTCAAGGAGCGGATGACTGGGAGTGGGGCCTCCACTCCATGCATCTAACAGGCAACTTGGAATTATTCCCTCGCCTCCTTCTATCTTCTTTGCTTTGCAGTTTTCTGCTCATGCTGCTCTTATTCCTGGGAGATCTGGTCCCTTTTCCTTTAGCTGTGCAAACCTTTGTTTGGACATACTCCTTCTTCCACTGTTCTCTGCTCTTAGGTCTATTAAGTTCAGTGACCAAATAAACGTATGTGTTCCTCTTGTCCTGCAGTGTTTCTGACTGTGTCTGCAATAATAGCGGTCATGAGAATCTCTCCTCTCCTGTTCCATAAATCATCTTGCAGCATTGGCTAGCTACATCACACAGCTGACTTTGAGAAAGCTCCGCAGTGCTATTTCTGAATAATAATAAATGGAGCTGAAGCCCAGTGGCCTTTGCTATTTATCTCTGCTGGTTCTGCAGAGGAGAGACATGCACGCTGAAGGGGTGCAGGCCGTGTCTGAACAACGGCATATCTCTCAGGGGAAGGTAGCCTCTCTAATTGTCTCTTTATTGCAGAAGTTGCTTCGTCTGTTTCCTCCAGGGATAACTTGCTAATCTGAGTGGAGGACACTTTCAGTTCTTCAGCCTCAGCCCTTTGCTTGGTCTGTCAGAAAACCACACAATTACAAAGGGGGGTGATTGTCCTTGGATGCCAACCCATAAAGATACCCCTGCATCTACAGCCAGCCCCACACAATCCTCCCTTACTCTTTCCCTTTTACAGCCTTGGCCTGAGCACCTTGCTTTAGCCCATCCATTATATGTAGAGAATCCCAATTTTTTCCTGTGTCAAGGGTTTGGGAATTGCTTGTTTGCATCCATGTAGGCTCAGCAGTTTGCAAGCACTGAGCTTGCTTCCCCATACTCTGATTAGATTCTTCCTCAAGTTATGCTAGTGGAGGCTGTCCTAGGTAAGTGCCCTTCTGGTCCAGCAGGATCCAGGACCCTCACCTCAGCACAAACACCCCATAGACACCCTTTCTCCTGGGTTCTGCCTCCTGCAAAGGACCTAAAAGCCACACCCATGGGGGAAAGGCCTTGGGCTTTCCCAAAGGGCAACAATGGAACACCTGTTGGCCACGGAGTTGACCCTGGACTGTGCTCGACTTTGAGAACTCCCACGTTCCTTCTGTTCTGGCTCTTAGCTCAGGCATCCCCCATGTACTTTGATTATCATATTTGTTTTGATGGTTGTGATTCTAGAATATGGCTTTGGCCATATCATTTTGATATCCTGTCCCAACTTTTATGACATTTTTAACCCGATGGCCCTCTTGTGTTCAATTTTGCTTTTATTGTACTGCAGCGGTGACTGGAACCATCCCTTCCTTTCAACACAGCTGAAATTGTGTATAAATGCTGGACCATTTCTGTAAGTGACTTTGAAGGTAGAAATAGGGCTAGAACTATTAGTGTTTTATAATATTTACCAGCTCTTAGTACATTTAGTATGAAATGTTAGCCCTATGGAGACAGAATATTTCAACCTTTAAGTGTAATTTGGTAGTTTTCCCCAGGCACCAATATGGAAAATCAGAAAAGTTACAATAAATGGCTGAGCCTGGTCATTTGATAGACTCACTCTTTGTAGGGATGGCAGACATCGTCATGATCATACTCCTACATAATGAGAAGATTTTCTACAGTAGTCTCAGCAACCACTGCCTATATGCCTGTCCCACAGTAGCTACTCAGTAAATAACGGCTGTATTTTTTAAAGGCAATGACCTAGTCATGGTTCTGATGTAATTTTATTAAAATGACAAAATAAGTCACACAGTTATTCACAACAACAAAATCACCATAAGGAGACATACTGTGGGGAAATATTGATCCAGTGTGTCTCACTGGGACTTTCAAATCTCTCTAGTAGAAATCTCCATGGGATGAGATACTCAGTCTCTGATCCGGCAAGACTTTAGCTGCCCGGCTCATCACCATGCACCATGTTGAAGGTGCTAAGAATCAGGTTAGGACTAGGGTATCAGTAAGGCTGCCTGCACTGAGGAAGACAGATATGCAGGCATCCAGGCATAGGAGGAAAGAGACACTTACACATTTAGGTAAAAGCCATATTTCTTCCTTGCCAAATGGAGCTCTTATCCATCATCACTTGATTAATCTTGACTTCTTTCACTCTCAGGAAATGTTAACGTTTTCTCTCTCCTCTAATAGCTCCTAGGCATTGAATAGCATTTTTCCAGCTTGCAGATGAGATAAAAGGAGCCCTCAGAGAGCACCCCACTTGTGGTACACATTCAGTGCTCCGCTCTAATTTTCCTAAGGAGAATATTATGCTTTTCCTATGTTCTGCCGACCTCTGAGATTTGTCCCCCAACAAAGAGCCCTCTTGCTTCTGTGTGGTTCTCTTTGTTCTAAATCCCACAAGCCCACATTCGGTGGAAAGAGAGATCACGGCCCACGTGCCAAGTGCACAGGTGCCCCTCCCCAGCTGGTGAGAACCCGACTCGCCCTCCTAGCTTACACTTCCTTCCTTCCAAAGTCTGCCCTTTCAAATTCACTTTGAAAGGATGGATTTAACTGGTCTCTGCTGAGGAGATGAGCAAAGTCCTAGTTTCATCTTATGAACAATTTAAATATGCTTGGAGTGGAACCAAATGATTTTAGCAGTGATAGAGTGGTTTCCTCACGAGTTTCTTTCATAAGCTAGACATCTAAAACAAAGGAAGGGAAGAGATGAGCCCGTCCCTCATCTCCACCTTGCCATGACCACCCCCCCACCACACATCACTCCCCATCACCCAGCACAGAGCAGGTGGGAAAAAAGAGCAAAGGCTGGTGACTGGCCTGCCCCCGCCAGCGCCCAGCATCAAGAAACGGAGTTACACTCTTTCTCGTGTGGAAAGGTGTCTGGGCCATAGGACATGTGTTTGCATGGGGAAGTCCACAGCAACTGTGCTGTGTTATCTGAAGCATGACTGGCCATGGGCTGGGAGTAGTCAGGGTCAACTGCTGAGGGCTGGATTAGGTGAGGCTGTGGCACGGTCAGGTTGAGACCGGGAGGTGGTGAAATCATAGCTGGGGAGTTGCCAGGGTGTGGGCAGGTCTGGGCAGGGGCAGGGGTGGGGGAGGGTGGGGTCCAGGGGACATTCAGGTTGCAATGAAGTCAGAGTTGGGATGAAGTTAGAGTCAAGGGAGGGCTCTATGTGAATGAGGATATGTTTGTGCATGGGATCCAGGGCATGGGTTTGGGTGCAGCCTTGGTTCAGGTAGAGCGGGCCACTTCCCTTCCACACGACTATCCTTATAACATTGAATGCTTGGTCCACTCTCCTGGGTGCTGTTTGACCCTTAACTCCCTCAGGGCCAAAGTTCATGCCAACCTTTCTGCAGTTTTGTTTCTGCTCCTGTTCTCTTGCCTTTCCAAACTTCATGGATGTCAGCTCTCCCTAGGGAGCCCACAAGAATGAAAGCTGCTGAAGTTGGATCCAGCTAATATTTCCACTTGTCTTGCCCACCTGCAAATGGATGGTATGAGCAGGGGCATCAGTCCCAATGCTCAGGGCTCCCCCAGGGAACCCAGTGCTCAGTGCCATTCCCACTGCCTGGAGTGGAGATAGCTGGCTGCATGTAATGCATGCATGTGCTCCTAGACACTCACTCCTTTCCAGAAGAAAAGGCCCATTTTGTGGGGAGCCCAGGAAAAATGGAAGCGCTGTCCTCCTGCTGCCAGGCAAGTGTCAGGGTGTCAGCTAATCACCTGCCTAGTGTCCCTGGGCGCAGGTTCCTCAGCAGAGCCAGGCTACCTGGAAGTGACTGTGAAAGTTGTTTCCTGGGTCTTGATTCCTGCACACTAGCCCCTGGGAGTAGGAGCCAGGAATCAGGGACAAAAGTCCTCTGTCCTTGGGGTGGGGAGCTGAGACAGCTGCGGCATCAGGGCTGGGCTTCCCACTGTCCACAGCAACTAGACTGAAGGACAGTGAGCAACCCCCCATCATGTCCCCAGACCATGGGCTATCACTTTCTCCCAGGCCTGGCCAGGGAGAGAGTGGGCACAGCAATTAGCAAAGTGCATAGCTCAGTTGAGAAATGACCACAGGCACAGTTCAGGAGAGATGAGCTGTCTCCCTTGTCTGCAAGGCAAGCTGTTCTCCCCAAAGCCTCTCTCAACCATGGCAGAAGGGCAGGAGAGCAGGGGGATAGGCCTGGACTAAGACCCTGGAGAATTCTAGAAGAAAGGGTCCTAGAGGGAGGAAAATGTGATCTGACTTCTCAGAAACAGAATGGCACGTGAGGGCGGTTAAGAGACCTGGGAGTATTCAGCTTCCGGAAGGGAAGACTTATGATCCCCCAAAAGCTTCACAAAGTAGAAGGGCTGGCTTGTAGCTGAGCTCCCCAGGGCAAACACTTGGGACTAAGGGGTAGAAGTGACTGCAAGCTAGATTTATGCTCTACTAGAGGAAGAACTTTCAGCCAGAGCCATTCCACGGGAGAATGAGCTGCTTTTTGAGGAGTGAATTCCCCATGTCAGGAGATAATAAAGCAGAGGATGGATCTCATATCAGAAATATGGTATGGGGCTTCGCACAGTGATAAAGGGTTTGATAAGCTATCACAGGTGCTTCTTGTGGGAGCCTCTGAGGGGAATGACTCAAGTTCAAGGTCACGTTCCAGGCACTACCTGACTTTCTGCATATCCTCTCATTGTCCAGGCCCCTCCTTTTTTCCCTATTTCTGTCCTGTTGTACTCTCTACACCACACTGGAGCACTGCCATGCCTTCTGCCTTAAGGACAGCATGATTCTTTCTAGATGACAACCTTTCATTTCCCAGTTTGGCAGCTCAGTCTCCTTGGGGGAACACCTGGGGGCAGGGACGAAAGAAGCACCCACTTCCCAGACCTGTGCTAACTCCAAAGATAAACAATCATCACAGCATCCCCAGAGCCCCCAGGAATACCTGCGGCTCCTTGTCACACGTCGACAGTACTACAAGAGGCTATCCGTGTTTTCACATTTTATTTCCCTGCCATTCCTGCCTGTGGCTGCCAGGCATGTGTGTTAGGATATCACTCTTCAGCTCTGTAAAAGGACTGGAAATTATAGTTCCCCAAAGAGTTTTAAGGCTGCTGGGACTATCTGTGAAGAAGGGGACTCGGGCCCTGAGATAATGAGGTTTGGGGACAGAAAACCATGCCATGTAAAATCCACATCTGCAGCAGCTGAGGTCGACAACCGTGTCACATAACTCCATGCACGGAGCAGAGACCCACGGGCACTGACAAAAGTTGCTCATTATTTTGCTTTTGTTGCTGCAAAGATCTGCTCAGCACAGCAGCAGATGAGAGGAAGCCGCCCACCCACCATCAAAGCCTGGTTCAAAAAGATACAAGCGTTTGTGATTCAAGACAAACTGTCATCACGGATTAAAACATGTCTACGCCCCCAATGACAATAGCTATTTTTCCCCCAGAATATTGGATGTGTTGCTTACATTTCATAGATGAGGGGGAAATAAATCTAATTCCACTGCACTGGATCGTTTAAGGCAATCTATGTTCCATAAACACGCTGAAAGGTAGTGTTCCCAAGGTGATAAAAAAATAAACCCTGATTGCCTGATTCTTCTATTGCCTTACTATTTGCTTTCCAGCCTTTCAGCCTTTATGTGGAGAATTCTGTGCCAGTCATCTGTGATAACTTGGAATTCACTCAAATACATGAGTCCATTTCATACTGTCTTGCTTTGGTACATGCTATTCCGCTACCCAGAAGGATGCTCTTATCTTTGTCCATCTGGCAAACTTCTCTTCATCCCTTAGGGACCAGCTGAAGTGCCACTTCTTCTGAAAGTCCTCCCTTACTCTCAAGAAGAGTTGGTGGTTGAGAGTCTCCTTCACTATATGCACTTGCCTGCATTGTAGCATTCACCATTTAGAATGAAGCCTATTTATCTGTTGTCACTCTGTCTCTCATTCCCCTGGGAACTCCTAGAGGCCAGGGACTGTGTCTTTTCAGTGCTTACAATAGTGTCTGGCACATAGTAGGTTCTCAATAAAACTTTGTTGAATGTATTTTTCTACCACATGAAAAGCAACCTAGCCCCTCTTGTTTACTACTATAAATAATAATATGAAATATGTAAGAGAAATATTGGATCAAAATGACAGAAGGGGTTATTTCCTAGTAAAGGGATCCCTGTATTCTTGTTCCTAGATGTGTTTTATGGCCAGGATGTCAAAGGAGAGCCCTAAGCCTCCCTCAGCCTCCTCCTTACAGGGACAGTGTGGTGGGGGTCGGGAGGAGGCAGCCTGATGACACTGCACAGCACTAAACTCCATGGGAGCTCCTCAGAGACAAAGTAACAGGATAGCCTGAGTCCTGTGAAGGATAACATTTACTGGCCACAGTCAGGAGGTCAGTCTTGGGTTTGTGTGCTAATTTGTTTATTCCCCATTTAGGAAAGGAGCTAAGTTTTCTGTACTCTGGGCTCCCAGGCCTGGAATGTCTGAGGTTGAAGATGATTTTCTGATTCTCTTCTGGGTTTGCAAGAGATCCAAAAGCATCCATTTTCCTGTGTGTAAGGGGTTTAGAGACCTGCAGTGGGTCAGACAGAGATCCCTTTAGTATTTTGTGTCTTCCAATTGGAATCCAGACTACCTCTCTGGTCTTGTTTTACTACTGCCCTCCTGTGTCCTATACCCAGAACTTCCTCTGTTCCTGCCCCAGCCTACCTTTAGCCATTGAAGAATGGGGATGGCCTCTCCCCTGGCACTGGAACCAATTCTGTTCCCACTTTGGGGAAATTTAATACTCTTTATATCAGTAACTCAGTAGTGTATACTCATAACATGGCTCCAGTAGAGAAGGACTGACAAGAACTAGGTAGGATAAGAGCTAGACACCTGCTCATAACCATCCAGCCAATCAGTGTCCAGGTGACTGTTCATAATCATCCAATCAGAGTCTAAACTCCTGCTCATAACCATCCAGCCAATCAGCATCCAGACACTTGCTTCATAATATCCAGCCAACTAGAATTCAGACACCTACTCATAACCATTCAACCAAAGTCTAAATACCTGCTCCATAACCATCCAGCCAATCAGTGTCCAGTTAGAATCAGACTGGTGGCAGCACAGATCATCCTGGTGATATCAAAGACAGGAGTGAGAAGTGAGTGTGTGTGTGTGTGTGTGTGTGTGTGTGTGTGTGTGTGTGTTTGTGTGTTACTGGGGATTGAACTGGGACATTCTACCTCCAAGATACACCCTTGACCCTTTTTTGTTGTTTTGAAACAGGGTCTTGCCAGGTTGCTCAGAGTTTCACTAAATTGCTGAGGCTGGTCTCAAACCTGTGATCTTCCTGTCTGAGTCTCCCAAATATTGGGATTACAGGCATGTGACACCACACTGGGTATGAGAGGCATATTTAAGAATGGAAGTAAGACCCAAGGTTGAAGACTCAGGACTCCTACCCAGGTACTGAACACAGTAAATTAAATCATCATCATGGGCCTCATCCTAAGTCCTTCTCTTCTTCCCTTCTTCATTGTATCTTATTGAAAAAAGGCTCTGGGATAACTTGAAAGATGATAGTGGCTAATGACTCCAACTTGCTTGTTGGATGCTGGCCTTTGTAACTGAGTTCTTGATTTTTCCATGTGACCACACCCCTGACCCGTAGTCCAGGTAGATGGGCCATGCTTACTGCTAGAGAGTTCTCTATCTGAGTTTGCACCTGCTGCTGGCTGCTGACCTCCTGGGATGGTACCTATACCATGTCTACTCTACAGACCTCATCTGTGCCTCCCTGATACTGACCACTGGCCAAGACCTCCAGTCCTTCTCCTGCTGCCAGGCTTCCTTGAGGATACATATGACTGGTCCATCTTTGTCATCCTGTTTCTGGGATCTGCCCCAACCACCTATCCTAGGCCAATGGGCATATCTCACCTCAACTTCTGTGCCTTCCTGTATGAGTGTCCTCAAAATCAATATGTACTGTTTGATTTCTACTTCCAGTCTTGTGCACTTGCATTTGGGGCACAGAGGCACAGCTTCCAATTTTAGATCTGTCAAATTCCATCTTGTTGGTTTTGGCCCATAATTCCCTCTTGTTAAAAAAAATTTGTATGTATTACTATTTCCCCCACCTTCCTATCAATCACAAATATGAATGAATATAACTTCTCTGTCTTTAAGCTATCCAGAAAAATAACATGTCTAGGAGAGAACTAAGAGCCTTTTGTGTGCTGCTGGAAACCCCTCCAATGTTGGTGTTAAGCCATAAATCAATCCCTTTGGACATAGTCATTCAATTAGTGATGATTTCACTTGATTATATAATCATCCAGTCCCAATTTTTCAAGCATCTAGTCCAGATGGTTCAAAATGGTAGCTTTCTGGCAAATGTTTTATTTGATCTTCGCAGTATTTTTAAAATTTTATACTCATAATAAAATAAAGAATTTTCTCACCAAAATATGCAGGTTTCTCTTGAAAAAGAAAAAAAAACACTCAGTACCAATCAGATGGAATTGGGTGGTAAGTATCTTTTTCAAAAAGCTGAATGTTTTATCCCAGCAAAATTCATATGTGAAACCAAATCCCCAGTGTAATGGTGGGAGGTAGGGCTTTGGGGAGGTGATTAGGTCATACGGTGATGGAGCCCTCATAAATGGAATTAGCGCTGTTATAGAAGGGAACCTAGAGAGTTCCCTCATTCCTTCCACCGTATGTGTGAACATAGCAAGAGGATGACCATCTATGAACCAGGAAATGGGTTCTCATCAAGCACCAAATCAGTCAGCACCTTAATCTTAGGCTTCCCAACCTCCAGAATTCTGAGAAAGGCATTCTTGTTATTCTAAGCTGCCCAATCTATGGTATTCTGTCATAGTAGCCCAAAGAGACTAAGACAACTTTCTTAGACAGAACATGCATTCTCTGGTCCCTGGTTAGTTACTCATATCATTCTGAGCTTGCAACCTGCCTAAAAAATGTGAAGGGGGATTTTGTCTAATGATCATTGTATTAGGTATCTATTGCCATGGAACAAAGTACTCCAACCTTAACAGATTAAAACAATAAATACTTATAATGAGAGGCGGGCATGGTGGCACATGCTTGTAATCCCAGTACTTGGGAGGCTGAGACAGGAGGATCGCAAGTTTGCGGCCAACCTCAACTACTAAGTGAGGCCCTCCGAAACTTAGTGAGATCCTGTTTCAAAATAAAGAATAAAAAATAGGGCTGGGGGTGTAGCTCAGAGGTAGAATGCCCCTGGGTTTAATCCCCAGTACTGCAAAAAATAAAATAAATACTTATAATGATACACAATTTGGGGACACCAGTAATCCAGGAGTCATGGTTTGGACTGCTATAACAAAACATCAAAGACTGGGTAGCTTAAACAACAGGCTCTAGTTTCTCAGAGTTTTGAAGGCTGGAAGACTGAGATCAGGGTGCTAGCATGGCCCAGTATGGGCAGGGCTCTCTTCCTGACTGCAGAGTGTAGACTCACTCTATCTTTATGTGGTGGAGAGAGAGACAGTTCTAGCTCTCTCTTCTCTGCCTGCTGCCTGCTGCCTTGGTACAGGGGCTTCTCCAGTCTCCCCTAAGCACCACTCTCTGGCCACTTTCAGGATGCTTACACATACTGCTTTCATGTGCCTGGGATATCTCTCTTCCCCTCTTAGGAAATCTTGCCTGTGCTTATGTTAAATCTCATTGTCTTAGTGTGAATAATCCTTTCATTTTGGATGGTCTAAAACCCCACATGCTCATCTGATTTTCAATCCTTTCTTCTTGATATAATCTCCAGAGTACCTCAGTGCTCTGAATTGTGGTCCTCTGGCCCAGGAGACGGGTGTTCCTTGAGATTGCTTAGGTGCTCCATGTTTATTTTTAGCAGACTAGTTACCTGCCCAGGGCTGAAGCCTGGCTGCCTGAGTTCAAATCCTGGTTCTGCCATTTATAAGCTGTTGACTTTCCCCAATTCCTTTGTAATTTGGCTTTCTCAACTTTAAAAGAAAGAATAAAAACATCTTCCCCATAAGCTTGTTGTAAAGAATAAGTGATATTGTCTATGAAAAGTGCTTAGAAACACTTAGTGCTGGCCCACAGTCAGCCAGCTGTCCAGTGAGCTCAGGCATGGCAAGCACAAGGTCAGGGGCCTGGTCAGGGGCCGTCCCATGATTTCTAAGACTTAGAGCATGTGGGCACAGAAGGAACACACTTTGGAGAAAGATATATCTAGATCTGGATCCGGCCTCTGCTGCTTATTAAGTATGCAGTCTTGGGCAGGATGCTTCACACCTCAGCTTTCTCATCTATAAAATGCAAATACCAATAGCTCCTCTCAGGGTTGTTTTGAAGATTAAATAATGCCTTTAATGTGTGGAGCACTTTACTGTGGGAACATAGCGGTTATTTAATAAATGTTAATTTCCTCCCTCTTCCCTTCAAATTGAGCATTATTCTCACGGGCACAGAGACAAGCTGAAGAATGGAAGCTAAGGAGCTTCTCTCCCCATCCCACACAATACACCATCAGCCCCAATCAGCGGCCCCCAGCTCACTCATCATCTCAACTCGGCTCACAAAGCCCAATCACCAGCAATTCCGAGTCTCCTCTCTATTTTCTTTATCTGACCTTTTAAGAATAGGAACCTCCCAAGAGTTGTCCAGGCTCTCATTTTTCTGCCCCACCCCCACTTTTCTTCCTGTTTTGGATCATCCTTGGTTACGCAGGCAGTTTGGATTCCTTAGGCCTCCTTCTAAAGCCCTACAATCCATGAAATCACAGCGTTACTTTCCCATCCACTCTTTAAAATCTGTCTGCTAAAACCCAGGCTCTGTGTACACCTGGCCCTTCCCTGTCTCTCAAACAGGCACCATAAGAAGATAGGGACATTTCCCCTGCGGTTCCAACACCCCGCTGCCACTCACTTCTTTCTGGTTGGTAGGAGTTGACAAGCCCAGAAGAGCAGAGGGTTTTAAATAGAGCCTGCAAAGTCAAGAAAGAATGCTGGATGGTTTGGGGGGCTTTCTAGGCCTCTGAAATAGGTAAAAGGGCGTGTGTGTGTGTGTGTGTGTGTGTGTGTGTGTGTTCCTTTTTTCATGGGGAAGGACTCCTAGGTTTTATCAGACATTCAGAGATCTCCAAGACGGACAAAGAACTCCAAGATCCCTGGCATCATTCCCTCTAGCCACTGGGAGAGGAAATTGTAGCCCAAGAAGTTGTAGCATGCCCTGCTCTGAACGGACTGGAAGCCCTCTTTTTAGCACCCTAGCAGCCAAGACCCTCCCCAAGAGCTCCACCTGCAGGTTAGAGATCCAGAGCTCTCTCTGCTCTTCCCTTCTGGCCTCACCAAACACTTCCTATCTTGCATTAGCTGGTGTGAAGCAGGAGTTAATCCCGCCTGCCCCCAACAGCACTGTTCCTGTGAGCTGGACCCACGTCTGCATGCGAGTCTTTGTGACACCATGAGATCATCCTTATGCCTGGCTTCCAGCTCGAGTCCTCTTCCTTGTCACAGGTGCTGCCCATGCTGCCATGTAGACTTCAGGGAAGTTTCATTTTCAGCTCCCACCTCCAAGGTTTACTCCTCTGACTCATCGGCTGCTCCCTCCCACGTATGAATTCCTTCCCCCATCATTCCCACTGCTCTCCATGGTAACCCGTTCATTTCTTCTCTCCCATGTTGATGGCATCACCTGATCTCTAAGCAAACTCTCTCTGCCTCCCCTCTTGAAATGTTGCCCTCCTTGATCTGGCTTTTGTGAATCTCGGGCCAGAATCCAGAAAGCCAAACACCATCCACAGGCCTAACTGATGTCCTGCCAGCTCTTTGTTCTTTTAAAGTCAATGGGAAAAAAGCAATGGAAGTACCACTCCACTATCTGAGTTCCTCAGTTTCCTGCCCAGACTTTAAAGGCTCGTCTAGCTTTGAATGTGGAGTCGTTTAGCCCTGTGCAGATCAACAAAGAAGGGAAGTGCCTATGGTCGAATAGTGGCCCCTCCCTTACCTGGCTGTGTTCCCACAGCAGTAGCCTTCATGGCCGTACTTACACCCCCAGTGCTAGGAGACTCTTTTGAGAGGTCGACATTGTGTTTCCAACCTGTGTTTTGCCTGCAGAAGGCCTAGCTTTTCCCTCCCATTTCCCCAGTGTTCCAAAACCTTCTCTCTCTCCTTCAAGTCACCTGTTGTCCGTCCTGCTCCTTCCCTCCTTCTCTCTTTTGTGTCATCCCCTCTTCTCTGCAGGGCGACTCCCTCTTGAGGACAGGCCCATTTCCTTTCTCCTCAAGTGCCATGACTACGTATTATGGGAGGCCATCCAACTGGCACTTGCCTCTAGGGGGGAAGAGCTGAAGTCCCCTGGGCTTCCTGTCGTTGCCTCCTGACCTTCCCTACAGTCTCTGGGGCTCAGTTTCCCCATCTCATGAGAGCACTATGAAGATTAAATGAGCTAATGCAGGCAAAGCACCTAGCCCAGGCTCTACCACACATCACGCTCCAACAGGTTACATTTCCTCACGTCCTTCTCTTCCTTCTGCCTCCCCTCAGGTCATCGCCGCCACTTCCGGTTAGACACAATCACCTTTTTATGACTAACTGGGCTTTTATCTGGGCTGGCAGCATTGTAAACCAGTCCTAGAGCCATGCAGACCCCAGCCATGTCCAATGTTCTGACCATGGGATTTACCAGGTCCAGGTTGACAGACAGGGCCTTGAAATCTGTCTACTAAAATCCAGGTTGAACCTTATCTGAGGGACTTATCTGGTGCTGAGTCCATCACACTTTTACTAAGCAAATGAATGCATGATTTGGGAAAGATAATAAGAAATCAGGGTTTTTGAAGTTGGATACACATAGGCAGATACTGTGCCGAGTCCTCTGCAGACCATATCTCTGCATACCATGTCCAATCCTGCTCTGGGACCTGGCTGGCTGTGCACCTGGGTGACCCATGAGTTGTTTCCATGGTGAGAGCATCAGGTTTGGCTGCTCCAACTCGATATGTTCTGGGGAAGTGAAGAACTCATACATGGCGCCAGGCAAAGTCAGGATGTGGTCAGGAAGGGCTTCAAGAACCCTGGCAGGATGCCTGTCCTTGTCTGGGATGCTGTCCCAAGCAATGGTCCCAGGCCCTTGTTAGAGACCCAGTATGGTCCTGATGGAGACCAGGAGCTCAGTGAGGAAAGCATATC
Source organism: Glis glis (assembly GCA_004027185.1). Taxonomy (NCBI): domain Eukaryota; kingdom Metazoa; phylum Chordata; class Mammalia; order Rodentia; family Gliridae; genus Glis; species Glis glis. The sequence goes on from PVJS01001244.1 coordinate 85,534, forward strand.
TTGTATTATTTGCGGAGAGAAAAAGCAAAAAATAAAAAGAAGACCTCACCTCCTTAGGTTTCTGTAATGGGGGCAGTTCTTTCTGCTGCTACCGTAGATTTTTTAATTAACAAATTGATGAAAAATCCTTCCTGACATTCCAGTTCATCTCTCAGATGAACTGGAATGTGGGAGGAATCCAAATACAGCTTCCTTATGGTTTCCTAATATTTTGGACCCATTTTTAAAGGCCCTTCATAATCTCTCTATCACTCGCTCACCCAGCCTCCTCTCCCCTCATTTCATCTAACCCCACACTCAGACATAACCCTCACTTGGTGGCATCTGTTACCACTTCCCAAATACATCACACATGTCCATGTCCCTCTGCCTTTGTTTATTCTAAGCTCTTCTACCCAGGATGGTTTTCTGTGCCTCCTTTATCTCCCTAGCAAAGCCCCCTCATGCATCCATTCGAGACCAACTTAACTATCATTTTGTAAAACCAATACTGAGTCCTCTGCAGAGGTTGTCCCGTCCTGCACTCTGTTTTCACAGCACCTCATGACAACCACTTTGAGAACGTATTTCAATGCATTACAATTACCGGTTTAATTATTTCCTCCCACTAGACTGTGAGCGTCTTGAGAGGAGGGCGCTGACTTACTCCACATCCCCAGCACTTAGCACTGCCGCATGCTGAGTGCTTGGCAAATATCTGCCAGTTGAACACTGGAAGGAAAGGAACACACAGGGACATGAAGTGAGAAAGAGCATTATTTTCAATATTTGGGGGCACGTCTATCAGGGAAGTAATATTTCTTGGGTTTTCTAAAGCAAATCTCATGAGAAGGCTATGATGATGTACGTTCCTGAAAGAGAGGGGTCTGGAAAAAAATCAATGATGCTGAACTACCTGGCAAAAATATGTGCCAGCAGTATGCTAGCCACAAAGGTTGTGGGCTTTGGAGGGCTGTTCTTCGGACACATTCCACCTGTCCAGGCGTCTGGACCTGCGGTGGATATGCCGGTACTGGGAGGCCATTCTGATAGCATCCCTAGGACCTGAGCCTCTGCCTTTGGTGGCCTTAAAGGAAGAGAGAAAAACACTCAAGAAGCCCAGGTGGCCTAGGATGGAGCCCAGCAAGAGGCCAGCATTAGCAGTCCAGGTGGAGACACTGACAAGGGTCGTGCAGGCTCTAAATTTTAAGCTAACAAACAAATAAGAAATGATTCCAGAAGTCAACTGTTTTTCCACATTTGGTATCCAGTGCTGACCTAGCCAGACTCAAATATTTAATACACTTTAGCAGCCAGCTCTGGACCCAGGGGCATGGGCTGTGTCTCCCCAGGCCCCAGCCTGGATTTAAGCCTCCTTCCATCCAAACTTCTTCCAGTCCCACCAGAACCTGGAGTGTGATGGGAAAGACTTTGCCTTGGGGCAGTGCTGCCCCTCCCTCCACTCTGACTCCAGCTCTGGTTGGTGTCCTGGCTGAGGCTGGAGGGCATGGAGGGAAGCATGGTAATACTTGTTGAATGCATGAGTCCCCAGCCAACATAAGAGCTCGCCCCCCTGAGGTCACATCTACCCTAGAAGACTAGATGCTGTCATTGGACCTGGAGTCAGACAGGTAAAATTTAGATCAAGGCTTCTCAGCCAGCAGTGCAACCCTGGGCAAGTGGAGTTTGTTTTGTCATCTATAAAGTAGGGATCGTAATAGTGCCTTCCTTGGAAGTCAGGGTGAGGACTTAATGGAGTGAGTCCTGTGAACTGCCTCGGGGGTTCCTGATGCATGTGTACAATGCTCCAAATGTTCCAGGTACCACAGTGAAGATGGGGTGGCCCGGGTGTTTGTGTGGCTTTCTTGGCCCCAGGTGATTGTGAGAAAGCAGCAGAGGCCAGCAGAACACCCAGAGTGCAGCAGGGGCTGCTCAGAAAAGCGTGGCACATTTCTGTTGTTATTTCAGTTACCTTCAAGGGAATGGAGCATGCAAAGATTCTAAGCAAGGTCCACAGAGACCACCAGGAGGTCTCTCTTCCACCCTGCCTTATGATGCCTGGGTTCAGGTCTGGGCTTTGCTATGTGTTAACTGGATAACTTTAGAAAAGGATCTTAGTGTGCCGAGTCTCAGTTTCCATCTAGTAAGTGGCTATAATGGATTTAAGTTACAGGGTCCCATAAGGATTGAATGTGTGTGAAACAAATCTGGGGAGCCCAAGGGTTGAAAAGGTGAGAAAGTAGGGCCAGATAAAGAGCAACATTTTGATTCCCAGGTAACTGTGAGGCTTAATAGCAGAGCACTGGCCTTTTCTCAGTATGTTCCAGAAAGATCCACAAAATCTGAATATGAGGATTTCTGTTCCATATGCCATCAATCCATCCGGCAAGAAAACCTCCATTCAATGCCGGGCTCTGGTGGGCTCTATGAATGCAGAGAAGAGGAAGACCCCCCATGTCCTGGACATGAGGTCTTCGGTACTATTGAACCCAGTATTATATACATAGTACTATATTATATACATAGCAATGGGTTCAGTGTATATATATATATTATTGGGGAGTGAACCCAGGACCATTCTACCTCTGAGCTACACCCCCAGCCATTTTTATTTTTTACTTTGAAACAGGGTCTTCCTAAGTTTCTGAGGGTTTTGCTAAGTTGCTGAAGCTGTTTTAGAACCTATAATCATCCTGTCTCAGCCCCCCAAGTACTAGGATTACAGGAGTGAGCCACCATGCCCAGCTTGCAATGTGTATTCATGAATACACAACAAACACCCACACCTGTGGTGTCCCTGCTCATGCCAGGCAGAGCTGTTGGTGCTAGGCCCTGGCCCTGGCCTGGATGCTTAGGTGTGCACAGCTGACTTCCAGGTGCCTAGGTCTGCCACTCTCTGCCTGTAGGCTTTCTTTAAAGTGTGGAAGATTACTCTGCTATGCCCTGAGCAGGCAGATATGCTGGGAATAAGCCCACTCCTGGAGCAGCCCTCAACAATGACTGCTGGGGGTTGGTATGTAAATACTGTGGCCTCCAATTCCTACACTCATTTTGTTCACTTGTAAAATGGATTCAAGAAGACAAAGTCCCTGCTTTATGGGGCTGCTGTGAATGAGAAGACATAGTGTATCCCCCCCCTTATCTTTTCATCTGCTTTAAATCAAAGTGAGACTGATCTGCACCTAGCCCAGAGCCTGGGTGGAGACTCATTAAATGCAGTCTCATAGGTAGAAACTATGTTAAGAATATGGTCTCTGGAGCCAAACTCCCAAAGTTAGAATATTGGCTCTATAACTTGCTATTTGACCTGGGACAAGTTACTTAACCTCGTTTTGCCTCAGTTTTTTCATCTATAACATGGGTTTCTAGTAGTACTTCTATAAGAGAGTTATTAGAAGGATTAAATGACAATGCTAATAAAGCTGCTACAAGTGCCTTGTACATAGAAATCACCTCATAAGGATTGTTAAAAAAAAAACAGCTGGGGTGGGGTGGGGGGGCTCATAGGGAAGCGATTGCTCTGGCATTTACAGTTCAGATTCATAGGATCTCAAAATCATGGGAGTTAATATCTGACCATCAGAGACTCTAGGAATCTCAGAATCTTGAAATTTTAGAACTCAGAATCATAAATTCTTGGGCTCTCGAGATTTTAGGATCAAGTTTCTGAGCTGAGAAATACTCTAAACTCTCCAAGTATTGTATAAAAAGAGAAATCAGCACCAAAATTCAAGCTGGCCCCTGGCTTAACCACCAAGGGTAGCTGAGGGTTAGAGGGCCTGGGCCTGAGCCTCTGGAATCCCCACTGCTCTCAGTGTGGACGTAGCCTGCTCTATGGCAGCATGCTCCAGGCTCTGAGCTCTGCTCACAGCCTCCCTGGCAGCTCACCCAGAAGGTCCTACTCAGTGCTCTAAGCTGGAGGGGCCGGGATGGAGCAGTGGCCACTACTACATGGATGCAGCTCACATGAATCACCTGTCCTGGCATTTTTAATAAGTCCTGTGGTTTCAGCACTGAGAACCATCCAAGCAGTGGAGTCCTTTCTGCCCTTTAAGCAATTTCACAGTGTTAGGGCTGTGGTGCCACCTTAACTTGGTAGGGTTTCCTCCTCACGGCCCCAGGGAGTGCACAGGCAGGCTGGCCCTTCTCCAAGGTCATGAAGTCAGCAAAGACAACTGATTTCTTTGAGTCCATTATTCTCGTTTTAATCTGCTGAATTACTCAAGGCGGACAAGTAGAGAGCCGCAGAGCCCTGGCCTTGGAGAAGAGCTGCAGCTGAGGCCTGGGACACATGGCTTCTTGGGAAAACTGTGGGCAGGGAGAAAAATAACAGACTTTAGGGCCAGGCAGATCTGAGTTTGCATCCCTGCACCTCCCTCACCTCCTGTGTTGTTTGGAGTATGTTATTTTGAAGTCTCTGATCCTTGATTCTTTTTTTCCTTTGTCACTTGAAGACAATAATGGTCTTTTGAGCTGGGTTGCCTGAGTTAGCATTACAGGTCTAGTGCCTTCAACTGTGACAGTGAACAAATCCTTTTTAATCTTTCTGGTCTCTAGTGATTGCCTAGTCTATGGAACGCGGATAATAGTACCCCCTACCTTGAGTGGTATTGTAGTCGTTAAGAGTATTGATTGAGTACTATATAAAACAGGTTTAGAACAGTAAATAAATGAGCATTCTCTGTGAATATCACTGTTTGAAGGGTGGTAGTAGGGTGAGGATCTTAAATAGTGTTTGGCACTTGAGATGTGCATCATCTATCATTGTTGAATGAATGGAGAAAGACTGGGATGGATTGATGTAAGTGCTGAGCACAGCGCCCATTACATGGTAAGGGGGTGCAGTTGGAGGGCCCACAGACTGCAGCCTCCTTCCCTGAGCAGTAAACCAGAGCTGGGGCTGACTCGGGCTTCATGAGCTAATTGATCATGCACATCCTCTCCCAATTCCACACGTCTCTTTCTCAACTCAGTGGCATGAGGTTAGTGGTCTGAAATCGGCTGTGGTGGGAGTATTTACACCACGCACTTTGGCAAATGTTGGAAATTAAGCTTTTTGTTGTTGGTATTGGTGGTTTTGTCTTCTTTTGTTTTAATTTGAGAGAGAGTTAAGCTTTGATTAGAACTCAACATATCCCTGTCAGGGGATATTTTTACATCCTCTGCCAGTCATTTTTGGAAACCGGTTTGGACCATTTTAGTGGAGGACATAGGGTGTTGGGGAAAACAAGCCATTTCATAGTATATAAGAAGGTTCTAGTGGGCATTGCAAGCCTGGGTTTGGAGACCCCACTGAGTGTGGAGTCCATATTTTTAGTGGGCTTTCATGGTCACTAATGCCTCATTGGGACACCAAAGGGTAGACATATGGGCTATTTGGTGGTCATTCTGGGGCTTTCTATAACTTGATAAGACAGCAATAATGCTTGCAGCTTCCCAGGATGATTGTAACAGTGTGTGCCTGGATCCTGTAGCCATATTTTATAGCCATCTATGGGGTTCCCTGATGGAGCCTTTCCCCAAGTTATTACCATAAATGGCCAGGCCAGTTCCCCTTGAGTGAGGGGAACTATTTAAGGCCATTCCCCAATCTCCTTTAGCATCAATTGACTTTGAAGGAGTGCAGCTATTAAAGGAACCAGACAGAAGTGCAGTTGTTAAGTGTAGCGGACAGAAGAATGAACCCTAGGAAGGCATTTGTAAACTGCCCAGGATTTGAAAGCCCGTCTGGAGTGGTCTTACAGAGAAAGGAAAGCACAAATAGAGACTGCCCTGAGCCGGGGCTCAGCCTGGTGTGTTCTGAGATCCCAGCTGCTCTAGTCCGGTTCCTCATCACCCATCAACAGAGCCCTCTCAGTCCATATCCCCCCTCCAGATTCTTCCCCAGGCTGAGGATGGATGGCATCTTTCTTCTGTCTTCTTTAGTGCCCCAGTGCTGTGGATGACACCATTGCATCCTTAGGAATAATCTCTCTTTTAAAGTGTGTTGACATAGCATTTGTGTTTCAATGGCCCTAAATGGCTTTAGAGGAAAGCCAGTAAATCTTCTGGTCTGAGGAAGACCAGCTACTGTTCACTCTTAAAGGAATAAACAGAAATGTGCTGTGCTTTTAATCTTTAAATTAGTGCCATTAGAGACTAGCAATTAACAGCATTTCTCAGTGGGGGTGAGGTGGGGTATTCAGACTCCCCTCCCAGGCAGCTCGAGGGAGGGGTGGAAACACTACATGTGTTTCCCAGGCTGGACTTTGGGGCACAGAGGGAGACAAAAAATCAGTGGCCTATGCAGAGGGCAGGTGGGGAACTACTGGGGACAGACCCAAAGATGACTGTTATAGTTTGGATCTTGACTGTGCCCCAAAGGCTTAGTCACCAGTCTATGGTGCTCTTGGGAAATGATAGAACCTTTAGTTGGTGGGGCATAGTGGAGGGAAGTTAGGTCATTGGGGGTGTGCCCTCGAAGGGGATATTTAGTTACTTAATCCTTGTAGTGGTTCTTTTCTGGAAGACTATCAATCTCCCTCCCCAAAATAATTAGCAGCCAGGCATGGTAGCACACGCTCATAATCCCAGTACTTGGGAGGCTAAGACAGGAGGATGGCAGGTTCAAGACCAGCCTCAGCAACTTAGGGAGATCCTTAGCAACCTAGCGAGGCCCTGTTTCAACATATAAAATAAATAGGGCTGGGGGTATAGCTCAGAGGTAGAATGCCTCTGGATTCAATCCCCAGTATCACACACACACACACACACACACACACACACACACACAGATTAAGTGAGATGATATATGCAAAGTACTTAGAATAATACCTAGTACATCATGCTGTCTTAGTTTGGTTCTTCCAGAAGCAGATAGTGAGGCAGGATTTGGGGCCATGTCATTTATCTGGTCAATGATCCCAGGAAACAGTAGTGAGAGCATGGGGTCATGAGAAAGGGGAGAGAAAAAAGCTAATGCCACGGGCACTGATGAACAAGGGCCTTCTGGGGATACCTGGGCTCCGTGCTCCCAAGAACTTCCAGGAGACTTGTGGAACCTGCCTCAGTGTTGTCCCACCTGAAGGATGAGGGAGCTGGAGACATTCAGTTCCCGTGGCTGCTGTAACAAAGGATCAACAACTGGGTGGCTTAAATGACAGAACTCCTCTCACAGTTCTGGTGGCTGGAAGTCCAGAATCAGGGTGTCAGCAGGACTGTGGGGAGAATCTACTCCAGGTCCCTCCTGGCTTCTGGTGTTTGCTGCCATCTTTGGCATTCCGTGGCTTGTAGGAGCATCACCCTGAACTCTGCCTTCGACTTCAGGTGGCGTCCTCCTCTGTGTGCATCTGTGTCCAACTTTCCCCTGTATATAAGGATGTCAGTCAGATTGGAATAGGGCTCTCCCCTCCTCCAGTCTGACCTCACCTTAACTAATCATATCTACAATGACCTCATTTCCAAATAGATCACATTCTCAGGTATTGGGGGTTCAGACTTCAGCATACAGATGTGGGGGGATATGATTCAGTCCATACATGGATTATCCATCCCACAGCTCCTACCCCTACCCCTACCCCGTTGACTGAGGATGACTTCTATAAACGGCAACACCAGTACTTCCTGCTTGTTCTCCCTCTCCCTCTTCCACCACGTGGCTTTCAAATATCTAGAAGAATGATATTTCCATAAGAACTGTGACTTGATCACTCTGGGCTGCTATGACAGAATACCACAGACCGGGTGGAGTACAAGCAGCAGACATCTACTCCTCACAGTTCTGGAGGCTCGACATCTGAGGTCAGAGTGCCGGCATGGTTGGGTTCTGGCGAAGGCCCTCTTCCAGGTCGCAGACAACCCACTTCTCATCGAATCCTCACATGGTGGACTAGGACAAGTGAGTTCCCCGAGGTCCCTTTTATAAAAGCAAACCCCATTTGGGAGGCTGCTATGGTGTGACCGTGTCACCTCCAAAATCCAAGTGTTGCCAATGTGATAGGGTTCAGAGGTGGGGCCTTTCAGAGGTGATCAGGCCACGAGGACTCCTCTATTGTGAATGAGAAGCAGGCCCTTAGAAAAGAGGCTGCACATGGCCACTCAACCAGCTTGCTGTTCTGTCCTCTTCCTTGCAAGGATATCAAGAAGGCCTTCACCCAAGACCAGATGTTGGTGTCTTGATCCTGGGCTCCCTGGACTCCAGGACTATGAGGATATAAATCCCTGATTTTTATAAATTATCAGTCTGTATATTCTGTTACAGCAGCACAAGAAGGACTTAGCAAAGGCTCCACCCTTATGACCTAGTATCTCCCAATGGCCTCACCTCCTAATGCTGTCACCTTGGGGGTTAGGATTTAACATATGAATGGCGAGGGGGGCAAAATAGTCCATTGCAGACTATCTTGTCTGCACAGCAGCTATAGCAGTCCCTGGTACACAGTAAGTGCTCAATATTTGTTGGATGAATGAATGAATGAATGAATGCATGCATGGCCCCTCCCTTTATTCCCACTTACTCTACTGGAAGATAAAAGATGGGGAGCTGCCTAATTCTCCACAGTAATTCTAGGTGCAATGCTAGTGCAGCTGCCTTCCAAAAAACAGAGCCCCCTTAGGCATCAACTTCCTAATCCTTTAGTTTCCTTTACACATGAGATCAGAATGTCCCATTAAGTGTTTAAATCAGATTAACAGCCGCAGGTGCCAGCTCCCTGGGCTCAGCTCACAGCATTCTGCACCTCTGGGCTGGTCGGCTTTACAGGGGAGCAGTGGGAGGGCATTTGTACAGGGAAGGGAGAGGGGCTGTTTGTCCAGGCTGGTGAATTCCCCAGTTTCCCTGGTGTCTGAAGAAGCGAGAGCAGGAGAGCGGCCTGCGTTTAGCAGGTCCTCCTGCGTGTGCGTGTGCGTGTGCGTGTGCGTGTGCGGATGCAGAGCATGGCCTGTGCCCTGCTAAGGGGCCAGAGGTGCCTCATCAGCACTGCTCCTGGGTGTGGCTCACAGAGGCCTTTCTGATGTCAGCAGAGCAGGGATTTGTGTACAACAGGAGGGAGCTCCAGCAGCCACACAGGCACGACATGGCCCCATGCAGGGTGTGAATTGTGTTTCTCTATCAATACTGGCTATCCACAGCTCTGCATTGACTCTAAATCTGGCCAAGGCACAAAGAGGAGAGTCTCTAGCTCCTCTTTTCCCAACACACAGAAACAAGCACAAAATATAGTATAGTTTCCCCCTTCTCGCCACAATTATGCTCCTATCCTACCCTACCATGACATTTTATTACACATTATTTATAGATTTTTTAAAAATAACTAAAGGTAGTTTATGTAGGAGAAAAGGTAAAAGACATTATAGCTTTTAAATTAGAACTTGAAAATCAATGCTTTAGCATAGGTAGGGAAGAAGCTAAAGCTGATCAAACTCTTGTGATTAGTCTGTACATTTGTCTCTGAGCTTCCTAGTAGCCTTGGCAAAAGGCAAATATGACGAGTTGCATGCTTGTATTTAGGTATAAGGAAAAAGACAACTTCTTTTTGTCTTTTGGAGTTAGTTCTGAGAGGTATTTTAAATATATAAAATATTTAACGGCAATATATATAATATATAACAGACAATGCCTTGGAAAATGCTTTTCTTGAAAATGAAGAAGTACTTTTGAGATGGCGCTTTCTTATTTGACAATTGACAAAGATTGAAGGAAAACATGAAAACCCACTTAGGCAAAGATACTTCCCAAAGACTGAACCAGTGTCATCCAGTATATTTCAGCCTTCCTGCCTTCCCGCCTGCCTGCCCTCCCTCCCTCCCTCCCTCCCTCCCTCCTTCCCTCCCTCCTTCCCTCCCTCCCTTCTTTCCTTCTTTCCTCCCTTCCTCCTGGCTGGCTAAGGGATTCCCTCTTCTAATCAGTAGCACTTGTTTGGATTGCAGCTGATGGGGCACAGAATTTTCTACTTGCTGTCCCCCCAGAAACCTTTATTCCAGTTCACTGTTAAGTAGGAAGGAGGAAGGTAGGAAGGAGCAGCAGCTCTTACAAGAAGCCAGACCCTTCATGCACTGCTGCCATCCCAGTTGGCTTCTCTGCATCTCACTTCATTTCCTGTGCATTGATTTTATTTCAGTGCCAGCACTACACCAGAGCAATGGGCACTGTGGTGTAGAACAACTCATCCCGGAAGTTAATACTTCAAAACAGCAGCCATTCATTACCGCAGCATCCTCAGTAAGGGCTGGGATCTTTGGGCAGCTTGAGGAGAGTTCGTGGTACCAACTGGGTTCTCCCAGGCAAGGCGTTTGCATCAGCAGGTGGCTGTACTAGGACTAGAGGAGCCTAGAGGCCTCCTCCCTTGTCTGAGGCCTTCAAGGGGTGGCCTAGGTCACTGGGGACTCTTGGGCCTCTCATTCTCAAGGAGGCTGGTTTAGGCTTCCCTACTTAGTGCAGCCAGAGGCAAAAAACAAAGCTTTCAGGTACCCTAAGGCCTAGGCCTGGAACTCGCGCAGCATCCCTGCTGCTGTTCCTGTTGTGTCACAAGTCCAGCTGGATTCAGTGTGCAGGATGGCCACACAGGGATGTGCATTCAGAGAGGGTTCATGGGGGACCATTTGGTAGCAACCATCCACCACCTGCTCTCAGAGATACCTTAGAAATGGTGCCCCTTAGGCCATGATTGCGCCTGAGGGGTGGAGGGGGGCAGACATGCACTCCTTGTGGGTGGCTCTGTATCAGGGATTTCAGGACTAGCCAGTTTTCCCTCCAAGCTCTGTACACAAATCACTTCACTACCACCATCAAAAGCCCAAATGTCAGGCTCTATGGGCTCTATTCCAAATTTCAAAGCAAATGAGGGATGGACTTCGAGGTGATGGAGCAGTCAGTGTCTTAAGAAGCCTCCTGGCGGCCATGCTTGAAGCCCTTGGGCACGGGGCACCCAGAGTTCTGCCACTCTATGGCTGATGTCCTCGTGAGACAGCAGCCTCTCCAGGCCTCTCAGTCAGTTGTGTCCATCAGAGGGCCAAGGACATGTTCACACAGGCTAACGTGCCACAAGGTCAACTTCATATAGGATAAAGTGCTCCACACGGCATGTTAGCTGCAGCCCAGAAGTCAGCCAAATTTTCTCCAGGCTGGAATGAGAACATCTGGCTCCAGCTTTAGGACAAGGGTCACATCGTTTAAAAGGATGATTTGAATGGCAATAAAGACCATGTGCTCATCACTTTTGCAGAAGCTGGAGAGCTGGAAGAGCTAGATAACAAAGACAGTGAATAACAAAATCAGGGGACAAAAGCATTTTGACATCAGGAGGAATGGTGTAATTCTTTATAAAGATTGGATCAAGTGCATTGGGTGTGGTGACACATGCCTCTAATCCCAGTACTTGGCAGGCGGAGACAGGAGGATCACAGATTAGTGAGACCCTGTTTCCAGAATAAAAAATATAAAGGACTGGGGGCATAGCTTGGAGATAGAATGGGCCTGGGTTCAATTCTCAGTACCAAAACCAAACAAACAAGATTGGATTAAATAGGATTAAATAGGAGTGAGTATAAAATCCTATGTTTTGGTTCATAGCATGCACATATTTGTACACACACACACACACACACACACACACACACACACACGCACCCTCACATGCCTCCACAAAGAGATGGGATGAAGACAGCCTTGTTAGCACTGTGGAAAAAAAAAACTTTTAGGTAAATGTTTCCAGCAAGCTTAATTTGAGTCAAAAGTAGGCAGAGTTGACATGACAGTAGAGTATATTAATAGGAGCACAGATTCTAGATTAAGAGAGGTGATTATTTCCCTCTATTCTGTACACACAGTTTACTTCAGATATATTAAGTCAACCACTGGGTGCATAATTTAAAAAGGTTTGAGAAAAACTAACATATTTAGAAGAAAGGTTGATATGATAAAAAGAATGTGAAATCATGAGATATAAGGAAATATAAGGTGTAACTGAAAATATTTAACATAGAGAAGTCCTTTGTGAGGACTTAGAGGGTCTTCAACTCCAAAGGGTTGTTATGTGAAAGAAGGATTTGATCTGTCCTCTGTGGCCCCAAAATAAGTCCAATTTGACTAATTAGTGGAAGGTTGAGGGGCCCAGGCATTTGAAGATTGAAAGAATGAAGAACATCTAGTAGTCAAAGTGGCCCAATTAAGAATGGATTGCACCAAGTTCCCCGTGGGCTAGATAATCACTCATCCAAGTAGACAGGGGGATCCGCACTTTCAGATGGGTAATTGGTTCAAAGGAACTTTAAAATTCAGCCCAACTGACCGTGAGGGGTCCCAGGCTCTTGCGTGAGCTGAACACAGCTGTGGTGCCCTCAGGTGCTGAGGGGCCCCAGCCCCTGCCCAGGCCCCTTTGACAGCTTTGGAGAAGCAGAGGCAACAGGTGCTCAGCCAGTCCCTGCAACAGCAGCAGAAGCCGGATGGCAACTGCGCGGGTGGGCAGGAATCCTGGCCATCCACCTCCTGAGCAGATGGGGGTTCTGGCAGAGTGGACCTCATGAGGTCCCGGCTGTGGGAGCTTTCTCTAGGATTCTGGGAAGAGTGATGGGGAGCACTGGGCAGAAGAAGGCAGGTGGCCACTGAGAAGCTGGAGCTGCTCAAGCCCTTAGGCCTGGTTTGAAACCAAATTCTTCCAATCTAAGCAGCATGATGTTGGAGAAATTCATAAACCCTTCTGAGCCCATTTCCTCATTGGCTCATTGTGAGGGTTAAGCGATGTGTATGAAGCTCATGACCCTGTGAGTGTGAGCTCAATAAATCCTGTTTTCCCTTTTAAAGCTGAGCTGTGTGGGTCACCATGGGGAATAAGGAGACCTAGGGAATGGGGTGGGCCCTCTAGCCTCTCTTTGGGTGTCAGTTCACCCTGAAAATGTGAATGCTTTGATTGCCCCGTGCTCCTCACCATGCTAAGGATGCATTTTCTCCCTGACAGAGGAGCTGAAGGAGAAGCTGACAGAATATGTGGACAAGGTGAATGGCCAGAAGCCGGGCTTCATCAAGGTGGTGCGCCACAGCAAGCAGGAGGGCCTTATCCGCTCCAGGGTCAGCGGCTGGAGGGCGGCCACTGCCCCCGTGGTGGCGCTCTTTGATGCCCATGTAGAATTCAACGTGGGCTGGTAAGTGCCCCTTGGGTGAAGGGGAGGAGCCCCAGTGAGGCCCTGGGGCCGGCAATGCATTCTGGGGTCTTAGTCCTTGGTGGGAGGGAAAGGAGAGAAGTCCAGGGACAGATGAGATGTGTGTGTGTGAGTGACCCAGGCAGCAGGGCTTGGTGGGGGGGTCAGGGGTCAACAGTCAACACATAGCACCTAAAGGGTACCATGATATTAGATGTGGCTCTGGCTGGCATGGTCCTCTGGCAGGTATGAGCAGGAAGAGGGGTCCATGCTGAGGGCAAAGCAGAGAGTTCCTGCCCAGCTAAGGACAGGGCTCTGATACCCAGGAGTGGCAGGGCTGGAGCAGATCTGAGACAGGCACCACTTAACAGACAGGATGAGAACAAGTGGGCAGAGGTGGGTGAAGGTGGCTTGATGTTGTCCTTGGTGCCTGGGCTCCTGCAAAAGCCTGGTTGGATGGAGCACACGATCTCAGATTCTGCCTACTGCTGAAGCCAGGTCTTAGCACATCTTCCTTTCTCTGGCCACAGATGCTCAGGTGCTGGGTGGGGCAGGGGAACTGACAGAAGGTCTCAGTGGCTACTGCCATGCAGGGGTGGGGGGCATCGAGGCTGATGTCCCTAAGGGCCCAGAGGTGTGGTGCTGCCCACTGTGGGCTTCCCTGGACACGGGAGGCACAGGTGTGGGGATGATGGTGCATAGCTGGGATGAATGGATTCCAATCCTTTTCCCCAACGGGTCTGATGGCCTTGGGATCTGCCCCCTCCCTAGCTCCACAGTGCCTCTGCCTCTGGGGAGGTGGGTGAGGAAGGCATTTTGGCAGGAAGGAGTAGTAGGGCAAGCCCACAGCCTGGGATGCTTTCTGCAATGACAGGCCCAGATGAAGGCCACAGAGCAGGCATTTTTTTATAGCTGCAGTCCCTGCTTGCCATTTGTGACTATTTAAAAAGCATTTTCCCTGGATTTATGGCCAGGATAGGAGAGGGACACTTACTATTTCAAGCTCATTTGAATAAACAATTATGCACCAAATGTATTATTAATAAGAAGCTTATCATTCCTGTCTGTAAACACATTACTTGCCTGGTGCCCAAAGGGGCCTCCTGACTCCTGGGGAAGCCTGGTTGCCCCACCTCTCTCTAGGCAGGTGGGGACACATCTCTGCCCCTCCTCATAGTTCTTTTCTGCCATGTTGATATACCCAGTTAAGCAAAATCAAAGGCCAGGTTGGCCTCTGCCTCCTAAGTACTGGGATTACAGGCGTGTGCCACCATGCTCAGATTTTTTCTTCTTTTTTCAAGTCTTGTGTGTCTTTTCAAGTCTTTTGTTGTGTGTGTGTGTGGAGAAAGGGACAAGCAGGCTGATTAAGATCTCTCAGCCCAGTTCTGGACATGGCAGAGGAGTGGCTGCCATGCCTCTTACCAACGTAGAAGTCCAGTGGGTCCCGGAAGCTGAATAGGGGCTCCTTCCCTGGAAGAAGTGCACCTCTGCACTGGAGGTGGAAGAAGAAGAGTTCCTTCTTCTTTCTGCTGGGGAGTGACCTTCAGAAAACGTTAATTCAGTGGTCCACCTGGGAAGCAGTCACCCCCTCTCCCTCCCTGTCTCTCAGGGCAGAACCTGTACTGACGCGCATAAAGGAGAACCGGAAGCGGATCATCTCGCCATCCTTTGATAACATCAAGTACGACAACTTTGAGATAGAAGAGTACCCGCTGGCGGCCCAGGGCTTTGACTGGGAGCTGTGGTGCCGCTACCTAAACCCCCCCAAGGCCTGGTGGAAGCTGGAGAACTCCACAGCCCCCATCAGGTATGGCATCCTTACTTGTGGAGTTTCTGCCTTGGCCTCTAGGCAAGGGCTTCCCACCCAGCCCAGCCCAGCCCAGCCCAGCCCAGCTCAGCCCCTATTCTCCAAACCGCAGCCCCAGTGTGGATGGCATGGTGGGGGGAGGGTAGAAAGGAGTTGAGGTATGATCTTCAGTCTCTGCTCACAGGCTCTGATGGTCCCTTTTTAAAGGGCCACCATAGGATCCAGACATGTATGCACAGCCTCAAAGTTACTCATCACTGTGGGATTCCTGTTGGGCATCAATTGCTAGGCTTATTCTGGGGACCCAGAGTGATCAAGACTTGGTTCCCAATCCCAAAACCCTGGAGTATAGTGAAAACAGATAAAATTATGGGGATGAAAAACTTATTCTACCATGCAGGTGAAAACCACATGGCAGGTAGAAGTAGGAAATCCTTTGCACACAGGGTAGTGTTTGTGCTTGTTTTCAAGGGTGAGCAGGAGATGGCTAGGTTGGATAGAAACCCGTATGTGAAGTGCAGGGTCACAGAGGAGGTTCAGAAGGATTAGAAGGAGGAACACGAGCTGGGCAGCCCCAGGCAATGAGGCTGGAGGGGTGGTGGGGCCAGGCTAGATCCACAGGACTTGTACACCTTGATGGTATTTGAGTTTTATGCTGTAGGACTTGGACAAATGTGGCTTCAAACTGCATTTCAAAGATCCCCAACCCTCTGTCTTTGTTGCTGTATTTCTGGACACCCTGAATGACTCCCCTCTGGAGACTCCGCTTTCACAGGTCAGGAATCTTGCAATAGCCATCCTGACCAGCTTTGCTTCTGTCTGTGTTGATGACAGGGTGGGTGTCTATGCGCCCTGCCTGTTAAACACACAGTCGGCACCAGAAGGTGGCCCATAGGGCAGATCTGGAATGAAAGAGATTAGAAGCCGACAGTGCTTTATATTGCAAGAGAGAGAAAGGTTATGAAAATTTTAATTGAAAATAGGCGATTATTACCTAAGATCACATTTTTTCCTTGCCAGGAGATAAAACTATATTCATATTTAAAACAGGATAGAAGCGAATCCTGCTTAACTCTCCTGCGGTCACCTTCATTACTTTCTTTGTCTTGTGTTGCTATAACAAAATACTTGAGGCTGCTGCTTAATTTTGTAAAGAAAAGAGTTTAGCTCAAAGTTTGGGAAGACTGAAAGTCCAGGACTGGGCGACCACATCTGGTCAGCCTCTAATGAGGTCCTTCTGAGTGCATTGTAACCTTCGGGTGCATATGCATTCTAACTGGCCCGAAATTTGTTGTAATCTTTAGATCCTTCCAGATATTATTTATATCTTTCAATGTATTTTATGTTTTCTCATATGCTATTTCTAAGTCCCTCTGGGAATGAGGGAGGATATAAATCAATGAGACTTTAGAGCTAATCAGGTCCACTTGCTACCCTAGCCAGTTAATAATAGACCACCTGAGGTGGCCTGAGTAACTGTTCTGAATTCTGTTCCTTCCCTGGCTATTTCTGGCAGTTCAAGGAAGACCTCTTCCTGCATTCTCTAGGAGCACTGTTCCTGAGGGCCTTGCCATGTCCAACATACAGGAGAGCCAGGAAAAGCCTGAGACCCCCCCCCCCC